>RJWT010033237.1:0-13935 GCA_004365215.1 Cuniculus paca
TGTTGCCCGCCAGGCTGAGGCCCAGCCCCTGCCTGTCCTTCTCCAGCTCGATGATGTGCAGCTCGCCGGGCAGGTCTGCATATCTCTGCCTGATTTTTTCTATAATAAAAAGAAAAAGAGGAAAGTTTAATTAGAGAACAGCCAACCCTCTATTGGGAAGAGTCAGGGCTTCCCGTATGACTGTGCACTCGGACTGGGTGCCCTCTAGGATGGGCCCTTAGGGTGCAAGTGGCCTTGTGAGTAAGGTGCATCCCCCAGACCTCCCGGGGCTCGGCCCGCACCGGCCCAGCCTTCCACGCAGGGTCCTCCGAGTCAGCACAATGCGGGAGACCACGGCGCTGCCCTGTGCGCCCCAGAGGGGAGACAGAGCGCACGTCAGGCAACAGCACTGCTCCGTGCAGAGGGCCTGGCTTGGAGACAGCGCTAAGCCCACGGCCGAAGCTTCCACTTGTGGGTTTCTGGTTCCGCAGGAAAGAAAGTAGCGCTTTACTCCAAAGCGTGATTAACTTCAGTAGCTACTTATTCTACACACGCATGTGTACATTTGCAGTGGGGGCCAGACTCGGGGTCCTGTGCACGTTAGGAGAGATCGCCAACCCGGGCCCCCACAACAGAGTCCTCACAATACAGCCCAGAATATGTGGGTCACAGGAGCAGACACGTGGGGAGTCACGCAGCGGGAGTCGCATGAGGTCCAAACTTGGCCTACAGGTCTCACTCAAAGCCACAAGTGAACAGTGATCTCCCTCGGGGGCCTCCTGTCACTCCAAACTGGGCACCTCAGTCCTCACTTCGTGGGCGACGGGCAGATCACGGGACAGTGAGCCACCGCTTGTGGCTCAGCGGAGCTCGGAATCCTCTGTCCACCGCTGTCTCCCCTACTCGGACACAGGGCCCCAGCGCAAGCCCAGGGCAGTGGGGTGGGAAGAAATCGGCTCAGCAGCCAAATGAATAAAGAAACAGGTTCTGGCCATCGTGGAACCAGCCTTGGGCTGCGCTGAAGGTCTCAGAGGGCCACTTGCAAAGCGAAAGCTGAGCTCTGAGGTCCTAAGGTGGACAGAGAGGAGGCACCAGGCCACTGCGCCTCTCCTCCAGCCTGAATGCCCGGGGTAAAGAGAGTCCATGCACACTGGCTTATTACAGAAGGAGAATAAATCTGCTTCACGAAGATTTCGAAGAAAATCTTAAAGGACTTGCAAACCCTCGTCAGTAATAAAGAACACAGGTCACGAACTACAGTAAGACAAAGGGGCTTGCAATGTAAGAAAGCAGCAAAGAGACACAGGGTGGCCTTACTGGCCAGCCACTGGAAACAACATGCCGAGCAATGGGGACCAGGAAGTGGGCCCCAGACGCCCACACAGCACCCTTAACGCAACAGAGGTTAAACAGTCACCCATTTAAATAAAAGCTCTGACCCCACAGCAGCTGGGAACCGAGAAAAATGAGTTCATCAGTGTAAGTCTCATGGATTGTGCAAGATTTTGGAATTCAAGGAACTGACATGGCTGGAAGAGATTTCCTGAGCGGGGTCCTGGACATGGCCCGGGATCCCGTGAGTGGAGAGGATGAGTCGGCAGAGCTGGCAGACATCAGGCAGGTGTGGGTGTGAGGTGCAAGTTAGAAATTCTGTGGGTCGGGGGTGGAGGGTGAAGGCTGAGGCTGAAGATGAGAAGTTTCCAGAAGCAACACAGAGGTGCCTGGGTCCTACAAGGGTCCTGGAGGTCGGTGAAGGAACGGCATCACCACCAAGCAAATAATACAGAGCGAAAACTCTGACTCACCCCTAAAATACAATAAGGTAGAAAATCATTCAAAAGAAAATAAGTGAAGACTTTAAGAAGAAATAAGATCAAAATAATAGATATATGAGAACTCCCCAACTGCAGAAAAGACATTTTTTTTTTTTGAGCAACTGTACCCAAAACACAGAAACTGACTGCTTTGGTGTTGCAGCAAAACTGATCCAGGAAAGGGACGACACCCGAGGAAGTCGGGACGCGGTGAACAGCTTTATTTTACAGGGGCCTGGCTGGGATAACGCCCACCAAAAGCCAGGCAGTGCGTGTCTGCGAGCCAGCGTTTCATACGAGGCAGAGACAGGGTGACAAAGGGGACAGGATGGCTGGCAGTGCTCCTGGTTAGTGGGCAGGGTGAGCTCATCAGTCACAGGGCTCGATTAACGACCTCAGTTACAAGGCGAGGTGAATGACCACAAAGTGGGGACAATCAAGCATCCTGTATGTTCACTTACACTCTTGTGGCTACAGGGCTCAAGAAAGTGATTACAAAGCCAGGAAACAGTCACAGAGCTAGGCAGTTTCAAAACAACAGTTTAAAAAACTATAATTTTTCCCCGGGCGTGGTGGCTCACGCCTGTAATCCCAGCACTCGGGAGGCTGAGACAGGCAGATCGTTGTGAGCTCAAGGCCAGCCTGAATGGCATAGTGAGACCCTGTCTCAAAAACAGGGCTGGGGATCTAGCTCAGCGGTCTAAGCGCCTGCCCGGCAAGTGCAAGGTCATGAGTTCAATCCCCAGTGCTGCAAAAAAGAAAAAAACAAACAAAAAGAAAACCTGTAATTTCTCTTGTACAGTTTTTCCCTTTCATTGGGCCACAACAGGAACCTCAGTAACAGAAAGAATCCATGTCACCCAGGCTTGTGTTCCTGGTACGCAGCTCAATAAAACCAAAACATTGTAAGTGAGTTATAAAAAGATCGTTTTTTAAATCTCGTGTTTACAAATCAGTGAATATTAATAGAAAGCCTAAGATATAAAAATTACAATTCTAAGTTACCAACTTAACAGACATAGTTAAAGCAGGACTTGGAAAGTTAAATCAAGTGTTGAATAATTCACTAGACAATAAGAAAAGTTAAAAAAATGTTAGACATGATACTAAAGAAGTTAGAAAAGGAACTGTAAAGCAAATGCAAAGAAGAGAAAAACAGCAAATATAAAGGCATCTATTATTGAGAATAGAACTATCAAAACAAATCAAAATGGAATAACACAGAAACATCACATAAAGATCAATGAAACTAATAGCTAGTTCTTTAAATATGACACAATGTATAAATGTATTGAAACATGTTACCTCACTACTATGCATAATTTTATGTTTTTATGTTAATGGTTAAAAATTTAGTTAAAAAAGAAAAATTAGTTCTTAGAAAACAATAAGATTGCAAAAACTGAAAAAGGAAAAAATAATACAAATAAATTATAGAACTAAAAAAGCGAACTAACGTCTGACAGTTTTTTTTCACATAAAATGATTATGGATAGCACTATCAATATGAACTATAGTGGCGGAGTTAAAAATACATATGACAGGCATGTTTCTCAAAAATGTCTAAGTCACATTTACTCTAAGAATAAATATAAATCTGTAATAGAGTAGTAGTTTTCAAAGAAATTGAAATATATAATATTCCCTTTCATAAAAAACTCAGTGCTAGATAATTTTATACTTCAATTCTGTAAAATTTCAAGTTAAAGTAAATTTTTCCCATAGTTGTTCCAGAACATGAAAAAGTAACTTTAATTTTTTTCTCAACTCACTTTTTGAGGCCAGTAAAATCCTGATTATAATTCCCACAATGAATAAACACACAAAAAATATTATACTTATACTTAACTCATGATCACCAATGTAAAAGTCTTTTTGAAAAGGCTAATTTAATCCAATAGTATATAAAAATATTTAATTTGCTCTCTATGTGACAAGTAATATTTGACCATTTTTGGACCAAAAAACTTCGTGTGATTCAACCTAAGAAAATAAAATGTGGGAGAGTATATCCCAGAAATGCAAAGACAGTTAAATATCAGCAAATCTTTCAAGAAAAATCACAATATTCCAAAACTAAAGGAAGTTCAAAGAGTGTATTACAAGACGATTATATTAAAAGCATTTGATTAAATATACCTATTTGAGATTAAAAATAAAACAGCTGACAAAACAAAATAGAAAGGTACTTTCTCCACCTAAATTTATAGATAGAAAAATTACCTAGGAAGATATTTTCGGTATTTTAATCTAACAAAGAATCAATATCCAGGGAAACTCTACAAATAAAGCAAAGAGCGATGGCACCCCTGATAGGAATCTGGCCAAACACGTATCTTCATGTGATTCAGCTTCACATAAAGATACGCGAAGTATTCCAAGTCACTAGTAATTTTAGAGCTGCAAACTGACTTGAGATGATGAGGCAGTCGGGGCAGAACACCAACTGGACTGGCGTTGGACCCACCCAAGCAGCTGGGGGAGCACCCTTCTGGGTGTGTGCAGGTAGGCGTGGAGCCCTGTCTGTGGGCTCTGTGTCTGGCCCAGCCCTGGACATTCTAGCTCCACCTCCCTGTTCTGCTTCAGTCGCCATGAACTAAGCGGCTTGGCTTGGCCACACCCTCTGCCATGGCTTGCTTGCCTTGGAATCAGCAATCATGGCTTGAATCCTCTCACAATGCGAGCCAAATTAAACCTCTCCTTCTTAAAGCTTCGAGCTTCAGCTGCTGTGTCCAGTGACCAGAAGGGTGAGTAAGGCAGACAATCTGTACCCCGAGTGGGGTCCTTGCTGTGCCTGTACCCGACTATGTGGCTTAGAAGCTCTTGGAGCTGGTTTTGGGAGGCATTTGGAAAGGTCTGGAGACGCTGTTTAGAGAAGCCTTGGAATGCTGCAGGCGGAGGTTGATGGGTGGCTCTGGCAGGAGGGCAGAAGACCACACGCCGACAGGACCACGGACAGTGAAGGATGGCTCAGGACATTAGAGTTGGGAATAAGGGCTCCATTGGCAGCTGGACTAGAGACCCTGTGTGTTGTGCTTAGCAAAAGTATTTGTGTGTATATTTGCCATGTGCTGAGAATCTGCAGGAGACTGAGATTAAGGGCGACGAACTGCTTGATCTGGTGGAGGAAATCAAAGGCAGTCCAACATTTGCACTGTGGCATGGTGATTAGTAAGTTCTTTTAGTCAGGTGAGAATCAGGTGCAAAAAGCAAAACAGAATTGAAAAACTTAACTTTTGACCCAGAAGGAAGCATATATAACAGAATACAAGAGCCACGGGGTCAGGAAGGCTTCCTTCCAGAGTTCTTTATTTTGAGACAGGGTCTCACTACATAGTTCAGGCTGGGCTTGAACTCACTATGCAGCCCAAGCTGGTCTGGAACTCATGGCAATGCTCTGGCCTCAGCTTCCTGAGTGCTGGACTCACAGGCGTGTGCCACCAGGCCTGGTTCCTTCCAGATGTCTAAGGAAGGCCTGAGGCCAGGAACACAGCTCCTGAGACAGCAGTGAGTGAAGCCGTGGGGATGACGGCAAACGTGCAGAGCAGACCCAGGCAGTTGGCGATCGGAATGCGTGTGCCAAAGAAAACCGCAGCATGACAGAGAGGCTGCGTGGACTGCAGCAGGCAAGCCCATTGGGGTGCCCGCCGATGCCTTTGGAGCTCATATTTTGCCACTGCTCTCCCAGATGCTGGAAATGGAGCTATAGGACCTACTGTCAGCCTGCTGGGTTTCAGTCTTGCTTTAGCCCGTTCCTTCCTATCCCCCATTCCTCCTTTTGGAATGGTGATGTTTACCCTGTGGTACTGTACCTGGGGATAATGTAGCTTGTTTTTTAATTCTGCAGAGGTTCACAGCTAACAGTTTGTGATAGGTCTCAGAAGAGATTCAGACTTAAGCTTTTGAAGACTGCCGGCACTGCTGAGACTCTGGGGAAGGAACCGTGCTTCTGGCTGTGTCGTGTCAGATGGGATTGTGAAGTGGCTACTGTCTTTATTGGGAGGCGAAGTAAGGCTTAGAGCTGCGTTTGGGTGGGGTGTTTGAAGGGGTGGGACAGGTGGTGAGGGAGGCTCCTCAACGTGACTGGTTTTGCAAGCAGCCGGGCGGCTGGTGAAGCACTCGGGTGTGGACGCGTCGTGGGGCTGTGGCTTTGGGGTCTGTGCGCACACCCTCCCCTTCTGCTCTAGTGCCGTTTCCTGCTCTGCTTCTGGCCACCAGGAACTACACAACTCTGTTCCACCACAGCTTCCCAAGGGATGTTCCTGCCCTAGGGCTAAGATGCAGGAATATCGCTAAAACCTTTCAGTGTTTTCCTTTCCTGCTGAAACCCACCTCATCAGATAAGATCACCTCTGCGCTCACGTGTGAAATGAGGCTTATGTGTTAGACAACTCGCCTGACACCACCCAGCTAGGAGCTGATGTAACAAGCACGCAAACCCACCTTCGTCCGTGTCTTCACAGTCCTCCGAGAGGATCTTTCTAGGTTTCCTGCTTCTTCTGCCTCTCCCTCTTAGAATATACTCTGCGGCTGTCCTGCATCTGCCACAGTGCCTGGCAAATGTTACCTTCAGTCCCAACCTGGCGAAATCACAGGTGAGGGACCTCTGAGGTGCTCTGTAGTCGCTCTGCCATGCAACTCTGACACTGCCCCCAAAGGGTGACTCACGAAACCCATGTGACGGCTGGCGGCTTACGACGCACACTGTCTCCCCCTCAGAGACAATGCATTCCTTCTGATAGAAGAGGGGCGCTGGGGAGGGAGGGGGAGGGAACTTAAAAACAGTAAGACGTGTTATGTACATGGACCAGCTCCCCATGATGAGGCAATCATTATGTGCTGCAAACACACACTAATAAAAGTTAAAAACAAAAAGAAACATATTTTAAAAAACAAAACAAAAAAAAGCACTCTAGGAAGCTGAGACAGGAGGATTGCAAATTTGTGTCCAGCTTGGGCAACTTAGTGAGTAAGAGAGACCCTGACTAAAGCATAAAAATAAGGACAATTCCCAGTACAAGAAAAAAAAACCCCATAATTTTCTCTATTTGTTTTCAGAATTAATAAAGCCCATTAGTGCTGTCAGAAAAACAAATTACTATGTGTGCACTTTCTTAGGCCCTGGGCGTGTATCTCAGTGGTAGAGCATGTGCTTAGCATGTAATACAAAAATAGAAAAACTTAGTCTATTGGACAGGAAAGCCTTGAAAAGCAAGAGGCTTGCAGCTAATTATTTTCCAGAATAGGAAGACAGTAAATGTTCCAAGAGCCCTGTAACACGAACTTCAGTTGGGGTTTTATTCTTCACATTTTCAGGATTTCACGTTCCTACAATTTTTTTATTTTATTTTATTTTAATTAATTAATTAATTAATTTATTTATTTTTGCAGCACCAGGGATTGAACTCACGACCTTGCACTTGCCAGGCAGGCGCTTAGGCCACTGAGCTAGATCCCCGGCCCTTGGTTCCTACAATTTTTATGCAAACTCAGAACCAGAAGCAGTGTGAAAGGCACAGGCCCTACCTCAGACAAACTACTTACCATGTTTTTCCCAGCTCATGGAATCAAAGACTTTAATTCAGGCAAAATTAAACTATGACATCATAGAAAGTTACCTTCTCTTATAGTCCCTGCCTGCTCTTGAACTCCACTTTATAGATAAAGAAATAAGACTGAAGAATAAAGATCTTGAATACAGTCATGAAGCCACTTGTTAGCTAGAAACTGAAGTCTCTGAATTGAGTCTAATTCAATTCTTTCTTTTTCAAATTTTGAGCCATGGTCTCAACATATAGTTCAGGTCTCCTGAACTCTGAGACTGTATCACTCTGCTTGGCACGAACATCATTTTGAAGAAAAAAACTGACTTCAAATTTCCCCATCAGTTTAAGAAGCTACATTTGAATCCTCACATTGCCACAGCAGCTCCTTACACAAGAGACCTGTGCCACACAGAAGTGTACAGTACAGATGTGTACAGGACAGACGTATGCTGGACAGATGGGTGCAGGACAGACGTGTGCTGGACAGATGTGTGCAGGACAGACATGTGCCAGACAGATGTGTGCAGGACAGGTAAGTGCCAGACAGGTGTGTATAGGACACACGTGTGCTGGACAGACGTGTGCAGCACACCATGCTACAGTCGTACTGCCAGGATGTCCTTGTCGGGTAGAAGCAGGGGTCGCCAGGCCTTGTGCCCAGGTTCAGGCTTAGACTACCGGCAGGGCTCAGAGCACAATCCCCGAGGGGCACCTGGTTCTACTGAGGTCTCACTGAAGCAGGAGAGAAGCCGCAGAAGCGGGACGGTCTCCGGAGGCCCCCGAGAGAGTCGGCCCTCTCTGCGGAGGTGGGAACTTAACCTCCCCTCCCCTCTGCACTGCAGCAGGCCTCAGACCAGGATACCAACCCGACCAGGGCTGCTCCCCAGGGCTGGGAGGTGAACTGCGGCCTGCACAGATGACCAGCACCCCGACCAGCTGCTCCCGTCCGCCGTGGCTTTCACTGGCGTTGTGTCCCTGACTGGCACCAGCTGAAGCAGCAATAACTCAGACCAACACCCTGGTTCCCGTCTCAGGCACGTGCCAGGCCCCAACACCCTGGCCACAGCCCCATGTGCCCCAGGGGCGCCGCTCTGCTGGGCGCTGCCAGGGACGAGGCCCGGCCTCCCTGCTGCCTCCCAGGCCCGCTCCTGTTCCTGCTCCCTGACCAGAATCACTGCCCTCGTTCCCACTGCAACCGCTCCTGCCCTGCAGGTCTCATAGCAGATAAAACCTCAAAAGGGGAAAAGGAAGATGAGGTCGGCACAGGTGTGAAAACCGTGGCTCTGAAAACCCCAGGCTCCCCTTGCCAGGCTATGTTTTCATCCAAATTTTAAGAGAGGAAAGGCGGTGCCTTCCCTCCCCCTGTGCAGCCGGACTCTCCCCGGGCATTGGCAGGAGGCTCCGCGGCGGGACCCCCGAACCCTGCTGCTGGGGGGCTGCTGGGAGTCGTTTCCATGCCAACTAGTGGGGTGGGAAGAAAACATCTAAGGAGAACGGAAAATGTACTCATTTCAGTTTCACTACAAATATTTTAAAGAGGTGGGGTAAAGAGTATTCTTTTACTTAAAACCAATGGGTTCCTCCTGTAAAATCAACAAATGAAAAACCAGAAGACTCAGATTTTTCTCCTACACAAAAACCATGTGTGCAGCACCCACGCCCACCTGAGAACTATATAATTACTCGCTGTAGGCAACAAAATACACGGAATGTTACAGTGGCCCAGAATCTGGCTACTCCAGGTCCTGGTGTTTCTAGGGAACATTTGTAGTAAGCAGCCAATCTTAGACTGTGGTGGGGTTCAGGAGACACACCACCCCAGAATGCGGCGTGTTGGCACTGAGACAGCAGCAGATGTCTCTCTCTGCTCCCCTTCTTGTGTCTTGCAGCCATGGGACTTAGAAAAGACTTTCCTGATCATTCCCCAAGGCAGACTGCGCAGAAGACCTTTGCGGGCGAGTCCCCCTCTGAGCTGGGAAGACAGGTCCATCTCGTCTCTGAAGACCCACGGGACAGGAGAAGCCGGACAAAGGGCCTTGCCAGTTCCCCAGGAAGTCACCACTGGTTCACGCTCCCTTTGTTTAACCCTATTTCTCCAGGACTCTTCAGGTCTTCCCCAAACCTGGCATAAAAAGTACACACCTTTAGCTGGGCACGCTGGCACATGGCTGTAAGCCCAGTTACTCAGGAGGCCGAGGCAGGAAGAGGGCAAGCTCGAGGTCAGCATGCCTCAAAATAAAAATGAAGGGGCTGGGGGTGTACTCGGGGCTAAAGTGTTCCTGGCTTCAATCCCTAGTACCGCAAGCAAAATAAAACAGCTTTATTCTTTCTTTGGGATATCATTTCCTTACAAAGGAAAACATACCTGAATTTTTTTTAAAATGTGGCATGCAAAATGCATTAAAGTTTTGTTTGCTTTGACCTTTTCTTGCTCTGGTTTTGTGTTTTATTAGTCCACGTCCACAGCATGTGCTGTCCACACCCTCGTGGGGAGCCAGTCCATGGACTGAACACATCTTCATTCTCTTGCCCCTTTCTCCTCTTCCCCCCCACCCTTGATCTCCTTCCCATTTGAAGAAGGTCTCTCTCCCTACTTCCTGTTACTTCCCTTCCAATCTTTTTTGTTTGTTTTTGTTGTTGCTGTTTTGAGACAGGGTCTCCCTCTGTAGCCCAGGCTGACCTTGAACTCACTGCAATCCTCCTGCCTCAGCCTCCTGAGTGCTAGGATTCCAGGTGTGCATGCCATGCCCAGCTACCAATCTTTTTTTTTTTTTTTTTTTGCAGCACCAGGGATTGAACTCACAACCTTGTGCTTGCCAGGCAGGTGCTTAGCCCACTGAGCTAGATCCCCAGTCTTTGTGTTTTTGAGACAGGGTCTCGCTATGCCCTTCAGGCTGGCCTGAGCTCACTTTGTAGCCCAGGTTGGTCTCAAACTCACAACGATCTTCCTGTCTCAGCCTCCTGGGTGCTGGGATTACAGGCGGGCCACTAGGCCCGGCTCCAGCTATCAATCTTTTATTCCACTCTGGAAGTTTCTTATGCTTTTCTTTTGTCGTCTGTCTTTAGTTACAGGGACCTCAGCCATGAAGCTAACACGAGAAGGAAAGCTATTTCTTTTCCCTACACTGCTAGCGCATGTCAGTCAAGTGGCAGTAACTCCTCTTAAGTGGCCCACAAGGCTCTCTATTTCTAAATAAAAATCAGAGATAAGATAAGCACCTACTTCCTTCTGCACCAAGCTCTCCCCTGCACCCCCAGCAAATGTCAGACCACGAGAATGGGCAAGAGAAGTCTTCTCACTCGGCTGGGAGGCTGCGCTGGCTCTGAACACGGATGGCTCAGCCCCAGAACAACGGCACCTGTGAAAGAGCCCCAGGGTGCGCACAGCTCTGTGTCAAAGCATCCACACTTTCCCCGCTCTAAGAAAGACAACAGGGAGCTAGAGCTTTAGCTCCGTGGCCTAAGCACCTGCCTGGCAAGCATAAGGTCATGAATTCAATCCCTGGTGCCACAAAAAAAGGAAGAAAGAAAGAAAGAAAGAAAGAAAGAAAGAAAGAAAGAAAGAAAGAAAGACAGACAGACAAACAGGATTTCTCCAGGAGAAGCTTCCTATTCACAGAGGCGATTAGGGGTTGCTAGGTAACAGAACCTTCCTCCTAAGACAGAAGCCTAATTCAATCCCTGCCCAGGATTTCCATAGCCAATGCGCAGCATCCTGGAATAATAACTCACAGCAATTTTGGAAGTACTCAGCGACCCGGTTGGCTTCCTGCGACAGAGAAAAAGTATTTTTAAACGTTATTCCTATACAGTGACTATGATGATGCTACTTCTTCAAAAAAGAAAAATAGCTAATCTAATTATTTGTATGTAGTAATCAACTTTTAATTCTCTGAGAGCCAGTGCGTACAAAGAAACCACAGCATTTCAGAAGAAACAATGTATGAACCCAAGTAGGGAGGAGGGAACGGCAGGGGAATGTTTAGATCCAGAGAAAACCGAAAGATGCCAGCACACAGCAACCGTATCTGACGTCACAACAAAAGAGCAAACTTTCTCTTAAGTAGAGAAGATGGTCTTGCCAGGATATGATGTTGATCGTACCCCAGGAACCTGTAGATGGAAATCTGTCATCAAAACACAAGCCACAGAACTGAAACTAAACCTAACAACCCCAGCTTTCACACACATGGCTCATGTGTGCACGCCGCCCCCCTCATCCTCGGCTCACTGAGCTGCTGTGGGAGTGCGAGGAGGCAGCCGTCGTCATCCAGCTCCACAGGCAAAGAACCCAAGGTATGGGGCAGCAGAGGGCTCTGGGCAGCACGGGCGACTGGTAAACCTGCCGCCGCCTGAGTGATCAGCCCTGGAGTCTGGGACCCCAGGGCAGAACCTGGGCCAAACGAACAGAAAGTTTTGCGTGTGGAACTCAGAAAAACACAAAGGCTTCAAATTGTTTCTATCCTTTGTCTTATATTAGATATAAGCCTGAAAAGGAAATCAAACACAGATTTAGAAGGGAAAAAAGTCAGAACTCCATCTCAAAGAATCATTCAAATCATTGCCTTAGAGCCCATGGAATGTGAGGTTAAAAAGTCCCCGCTAACGGTGTACAGCTAACATTCCCACTAAGTGAGTCAGATGTCAACCACTATGCAGCAAGCAGACTTCAAGCAGGAAGCAGCTCAGACAACAACGTGACCCTGGACGCTCCCTGCGAGACACTAGGTCGACCCCGGCGTTCTCTGAACTGTTCTCTGAACTGTAAATACAATCCTGGAGACACCCAGGTACAGTAGAAAGTACGAGCAAATCCTGCACAGGTGGACATTACACAACATCGAAGACAAGCTATTTTCACAGGCAACAGCACGGTCAGATGTTAGAAATTTACCGTTGAGCTGGAAAAAACAAGACAAAAAAGTGTGCATGAGGCATCAGGCCATTTTTGTATTTTTCAAAACCAGGCAAAGACATCTGGGTCAGGACAGAGGTGACCTTGGGGTGAAAGGAAAGAAACCGTGCCGCAAAGGAGGCGCACAGCAGCTTCCAGCGAGAGTCACACGGCATTTAGCGTAGGCCTGGACGTGGTCTGCGGGAGGGAATACGCTTCCATGGAGACTCTAAGGCTACCTTCCGTTCAGTATGGTTTTCTGTTTGTGCACATTTCAATAAGTTTATGTATAATTCTTCAATCAGACTTTATTGGTACATTTTAGATATACATAGCGATCACATTCACCAGAGAATTTGTACCCGTACACGATGCAACTTGATTCTTTTTTCTCCCATTCCCCTGCCCTCCCTCAACATGTTTACCTTCGAAAAAGACATATAAGATAGTGTAACATGATAACTTTGTTTTAATTTTAATTTGAATCCTTTGTAAAAAGAAATTTTCAGACAATAAAAAGTTGTGGCTGTGGCTTGTACATTACTGTTCTGGTTTCTACGCAGATGTGTGCCAGACCTTCCTGTGCTCGCAGGCGGTGCTCCCGGGGGACTGGGTGATGCGGCTCACAGCTGACTCGCTGTTAGGAGAGGTGAGAAGAGATGGTCAGGTCGCTGCAGGCGAGGTCGAGGAGTCCTGCCTGTGCTCCTCCCTCGTCGTCTCTGCTCCCGGGCCTGCTGGGGATTTTGTCCCAGAAATGAGAAAAGCGACTAGGACAATGAGTAAACGTTACCATTGTGCTGGGCGTGTAACTGGTACCAGAGTTACCACACAGAGTGACATATATGCACGTATGAAATGACAAGATGCCTGGGAACGGAAAAATAAATAAGGTGAAGGTGAGGCAGCAAAATCTTGGGAATCAGTGAACCAGGAAGAACGGTACATGGGAAGTCACTGACTCTTCACGTGTAGGTTTGAAATTTTCACAACTGAAAGTAAAATCCTCCCGTGGGTCCTGTGAGGGTGACGCGCTGAGGCCGAGGAGCCGTGGGGTCTGAGTCCCGGGGACTCGCCTCTGTCTGAGGAAGTGGTAATGACTGCTTGCCTTGACCACTTGCAGGACTCACAGAACCCCAGGGCCGGGAATGCTGCGGGCCAGCCTGGCCAATGCTGCGCCCAGAAGGACGGCGAGGAGCTAGAGGTTTCTCCAACAGAACTGCGCGGTTCTGAAGCTTCTCTCACTACGGATGAACGTGAGGCAGGAAACGCAGCCCAGACCATGTGTCCACTGCAGTGACCGCTGACCGGCACTGAAGAGTCTCAGCCAAGCCCTTGGTCCTTCCACTTGGGTCCTGGGTGCTTGGGTGGGGGCACCCTCTGCACAGCTCAGTTTTCTGCATGGAAACTGCTCCCTAACAGGGGAGGGAAGGGCAGACAGGCACAGCACAGGGGGGTGGGCAGCAGAGTCCCTCTGCGCAATGCGGTAACGGTGGGCGCATGCCATCACACACTGTCAACACCGGGAGGACACCTGGGGCCCGAGGGCCTCTGATGCCTGCAGTCCCACCACTTGGGAGCTGAGGCAGGAGGAACACTAGTTTGAGGCCAACCTGCGTTACTTAGTGAGACCTGGTCTCAGAATTAAAAACTCAAAGGGCTGGGGACACGGCTAGTGGGGGAGAACCTCTGGGTTCTGCACCAG
>RJWT010033238.1:0-13953 GCA_004365215.1 Cuniculus paca
GAGGCTTTGGGTAGGGGGCATCTAGATACAAACCATAAAAATTTCTTTGCTTCCCTTAAAAAGAGGCTATGTAAAAAGAACTGGTAGCATATGAGAGAACTTCACATGTCATAACTGGGGCTAGGGAAAAGCAGAAACTGACACAAGCCCTAGCCTCCCTGGACTGAGAGAATAATGACTGAAATTTAGGAAATGTTGCACAGAGAATTATTTTGAAAAAAAAAAACCCTTTTACTAAAGGACACAACCCAACCTAGGCAACTTCTTGGGGAGTGAAACAGCCTTACTCTCTTTCCCCCTTTTGATCTCTTCCTGAATACTGGCAAGAGAAATTCTCTTGAGTTTAGTATTTGTGTAGTATTTGTGTAGACCTTGAAAGTCAAGACAATGCTGCTTTTGTTTTCATTTTTGAAGGATGTTGAAAATAATCTTGAGAGACAAAAATAAACATCTTCTAGCTGAGCCAAGGACAGGCCTGTTTACTTGCACTCTACAATTCGATTTCTTAAAGACTTGTCTTCCAGGGCAGGTGTCACCTGGCCTTCTTCATGCTGTCTTGCAAACACTAGGGTTGAGGAACAAATCCAAGAAAACACAGATGTTCTAGTAACTACTACTGTGGAAAGCAATACAATTCTTTATATCTGAATAGGAGCCCCATGTATTCTGTAGTATCTATTGTGTTGTTGTGAGCTAACCTATTTCCTTTCAAGAATGGTGATCTCTCAGGCCCTTCACAGTCTTGACAGCGTTTCCTGTTGGCAGAACCTAATTAGAATTCAAAATACAGGGAGATTTGTCTTGAACACATGCAGGTCAGCCTCTTGGAATGAAAACAAGAATGTAGGAGAATGAAAAGCACATCCAAAAGGGCAAGTGGAATATATGTATCACATCATCGAAATGCCACTGCAGTCAAATCTGCACTGCTAGGCCCCAGTGAAGATATTCTGAGCTTCGGGCTCATATTCATACCTACCTACTGTCTTACAGGTGTGCGAGTGCTCCCATGTTTTTCAAGTTCAACAAATGATAGCACCATCTGTCTTGCTGCCAAAGTGTTTTATTTTTGATTCCTGCCTCTTCCCTCCACAAATCTCATCTAGTCAATTACGATGTGCTTCTCTCTAGTCTTATTTCTTTTTCTTCCTTCTCATTACCACCTTTGCACAAACCAACGCCATCTCCCTTTGGATTAGCATATCAGCCTTCTAATACTTTGTGCCTCATACATTTTTACTCCATGAGCATCTCTGTACTTTAGCCAGATAGATCTTTAGTTCCTCAGATGAGCATGCTCACTCCTCTCATGTGCCTTTTTCACAGGTTTCCTTCTACTCCAAGAACATGTTTTCTCTGGTCTTTATGTGGACAACTCCTGCTCATTCCTCCAGTCTCTAACCAGATATTTTTTCTTATTATAGTAAACAAAAACAGATTGGCACCTTCCAGCATACAAAGTACAGTCTTGTGGGGGAAAAGAGAGACATGGCCTGGTTTGATTGGTCAATCCGGTTTTGTTCACTGTGATAATCCTAGTTCCAAGCACAATACTTGCCACGTGAAGAAATATCACAGAAATGAGTTCAATATAACACAGTGGCCAAGTGACAGTCAAACGAGTTACACAAATAACTCAAGTAATTATATGATTGGATGGGATGATCATTTTTTGGTTACTATTTGCAGATTTCTGATAAGATGATAAAATGACCAAAGAAATACTTTCAAGAATAGTATGAAGTTAGACAAAATAACTTTAAAGTACTCGCCACACTGAAATAAGATTTACTATCAAAAGCGTTTTCATGATCTTGTTAACATTTTATGAATCCTAAAATAATCACTAAAAACTGAGTGCCGTTTCCCCTCTATCATTTTGAATCTAAATTTGTACAGCAGAGGGACCGGGAATTATTTCAGTGGCTCAAGCACTTGCCTGGTAAGCGTGCAGTACCAATAAATAAATAAAAAGTATAACAGAAATAAAATGGTAATTGGAATTAGAATGGACATGTCATTCCTATTTCAAAAGATCTATTCTCATTATAACAACTAAGGTTGACTCTATTTTTAACATCGTTTTAATATTTAAAAAGTATATAAACTGAAAAATAGGTATGAAGTCCATAGGAGTAAAAGTGCAGTGTAATTTATCTGTCACTATCTTACTTCTTTAAGAATAAGAACAGTTTGATTTCTTCATTTTTTATCTATGATGATGCAGTGATAACACTGGATGAACACAAGCATTAGTACATTCAGTTATTTTAATTGAGAAGTGCAAAATGAGAGCATATTCTCTACAGTACCAGGCAGAGATTCTATTTTTTCTACATAGTCCCACTAATTCCAAAGTTAAATGCCTGGATAATGCATTGAAAAATACATCTTCCCACCTTATTTCAATCTGGTAATCATGGTCAGGAGCAACTGAAAGAGCATCTCAAGGATATCTTTCCCACCAGCTGGGAAGTAAAAATATTTCCTTAAGTTTTATTTGGAGAAGAGGTATCCAAATGCTCAATTTTCTTTGCACAGACCAATCTTTCCTGTTATTCTTCTTTGTCCCATGTGAAACTCTTACGGATAGAAATAGGAGACCAGTCACTCCTATCTCAGAAGTGACTTCCCAGCTCATTCCCTGCCACCCTGCTCACTGTTCCACACAGTGGGACCAGGGAGTGAGCTGGAGTAGATTGGTGCAGGGAAAACACATTAGATTAAAGCAGGGAGTGTGCTTCCCTTGAGTTTTGTTTCTGACCTATTGTCACTTTAACTGTTTTATTTCCCAAAGTAAAAAACAATTATCTCCAAGCGCTTTAATTAAGCTTTGTAATTCCTATCATTAGGAAGAGAGAAAACCAGGAAAAGAACTCACCTTTTTTTTTTTCAACTCTACCCAAGCATAATTCACTTGAAAGTTTCTTACCGATACTTGGTTTTAATAAAGAGGAAAACTTAAAAAAAAAGCAAATAAAAAAGGTTTACATGAAATGAATCTTATTTTGCTTGCTTTTGTAAGTGGCCGTCCGGTTCCGCTGTCCTATAAAATACAAGCACTGGACCAGCGATGACGTGCTTTTTAGAGCTTTCAATGATAACAAACAGCCAGCGGCACATGCGCGCCATAGGTCCACCACGAGTGCACTAGACGCTGGCCATAGCTTTTTTTTTTAACATTATGTCACAGAAGTGGAAAGATGGGTCTAATTTCTTAATCGTCAGCCTCAACTAGACACATACAGGGTCCCTGGGCAGAAGATTGAAAACTGTGTAAGACTATGCAAGTTATCCGCTCAGAGTACGGGAGATGTGGGGAGGGCACTTTTGTCTTCCTTGTTATCATTTATGAGTTTGATCTTCTCTGGGTAAAAAGGACATTTGTCTTTGTAAAGATAAAATACTTTTGCTTTCTTCCTTTTTCTTTTAAAGGGAAAAGAGTGAAAGAATAAAGTACTGATTTCCAAGACACTGATTAATAATTATAATGAGGCTGCAGTAACTTTTGCAACAGAATAATCAATAGCAATCAATAAAAACATTTTTACTTACCTTAGCCACTGTTACGTACATACAAAAACTAAATTCTAGTTCTAAAATTCTCATAAGTCAATATAAGTTTGTAGAATTTGAGTTACTCATACAAAATAATTTTTCTCTTGAGTCGTTTTACAGTTCCACTAGGAATTCCTAAGTTTAGAAAGGATCATGCCAAGTACATTTATATAAATTGTGATTAATATATTTGAAACAAATTATGCCTACCATTTTTATAAATTGACTATTCCACTTTCAGTCATTACTTTATTCCAAAGGATCTTTCTGAGGAGAGCAGATCAGAACAATACTGGGTATAAGACTCAGAAAAAAAATCATAGGGGGCTACTGGGTGAGCACAGCGATGAGTTTAAATTTGTCTAATAAAAAATAAACTTCATGCTGTATGACAGTGGTTCTCAAAATTTTTAGTCTTAGCAACCTTTACAGTTTAAAACCTTATAGAAGATTCCTTATGGAAGATTTTTTATTTGAGTTTTATCTATCTTTACTTCTCCTGTAGGAAACTAAAACAAAGACATTTTAAAAATAAGCACTTATTAATTTTAAAATAACAATAAGAAAACCATTTTATATAGATGAATAAGATATTTATATGAAAATTAATTGCTTGTGGACAGAGGGTATAGCTTAGAAGTGGAATACTTGCTGTTATGGTTTGCATCTAGGTGGCCCCCCAAGCCTCATGTAGTCATGTAATGTTTGTGACTGACTCTTTGTCTAGTGCTAGGATTGATGGTGTGAGTTCTGCACCTGCCCAGGGGTGGAGCCAACATACAATGTAAGGTCCAGAAGGAGGCGTGTTTTTCCCTTTTTTGCGCGGTTCGCAGCTGCCGTGAAAGGCTGCCCCTCAGCCACACCATCCTGCCTTGGAACCAGCTAAGCGTGAACTGAAACTCCCAAAACTGTAAGAAATAAACTTCTCCTTCCTTCACTTTGGGCATCAGGTATTTTGTCTCAACAATGAGAAAAAAGTAACCAAGACACTTGCCTAGTATGGGTGACACACTTGGTTTGATCCCCAATATCACACGCACACACACAATGCCACTATTTCAATGTTTTAACAGTCTAATGTCCAGCTTACTATAAAAGTATATTAAAAAATCTAATTTCAGCTAGATACACAGAAAAATAGTATTTAAGTGCCCTTTCATTTTATTGTGAGTATTCTACCTGAATAGCTCTATGAAATGATATAAAATAAAAGGGTTTATGAAATTTGTTAGTTTAAAAGAAACAACTACATGATCAATATATGGTACCTATTCTGATTTTTTTAATGCACATGCATAAATATATATACAGGAATAAGAAAAGATCATGAGGTATTAAATTAACTTCTATAATGTTTACTTCCATATTAAATTTAATAAATTCCACTTATATAATTATTACAGTGTCTATTTAGACTCTATAATAACCTCTTAGAGCTATGTTTCCAACAAGTGATGTATAAATTATATATTTTTTAATTCTGGTAGTATGTATGTATATGTGTGTGGTGGTGGGGAAATATATATTCCTTTGTTTTCCAAATTAAAAAAAAAAGAAGCGTGAAAAGAAAATTGGCTAATTTCTGACTTTTCTATACAAAATACAATGCCAAAACACAAGAGAAAATTCTTAGAGTCCTCAGTAAAAACTGTTACTCTACATTTCATTCATGAACTGTCTCAAGTACTCGTGTTTTTTATGATGAACATGGGGAGGGGACATCAGTGAGGTTGAGAAACACAGTAAGGAAACAAAAGACTCATGACTGAAACATAGTTTTTGTCTGATTTCTACTCTCACATTGTTAATTTCTGTTTTCAATTTTTTAAATCAACAACATACAGAGTTTTATATGTTATAACATACAGAGTTTTATAATTCTGTAAGCTGTTGGATAATGGGCTTCATATGGGAGAATCCAGTTTAGTCTCTTTCATCAAAAAAAAAAAAATCCTGCTATTAGTATAGAGATATTTTCTGTTAGTTATGCTAGAAATCTTACAGTGTATTCCATATCAATTCTATGAGGCTTTTGGTCAAGTTTTGGGGTTCTTCTGTGTAGAGGATTTTGTCATCAGTAAATAATAATAATTTAGTATTTTCCTTCCCTATTCATATCCCTTTTATTCCTTTCTCTTGTCTTTTTCCTCTAGCTGATGTTTTGAGAACTATACTAAACAGAATTATTGGTACTACCTTGAGAATTCGCAATCTAAAAAATGGGAAATGAGAGGAAATATATAAATTCCTAGATACATATGAACTACCAAAGCTGAACAAAGAAGATACAAAAATCCTGAAATTGAAGAAGTGATTAAAAAAAAAAAACAAAAAAACCTACCGAGACAACCCGAGGTTCTATAAGAACTTTAGAGAAGATCTAATGCCACTACTCCTCAAACTCTTTAATGAAAGTCAAAGGGAAGCAGTTCTCCCAAACTCATTACTGGAAGCAAGCATTACCCTGATTCTAAAACCAGAAAAGGATGTAACTGAAAAAGAATACTATAGGTCAGTCTCTAAAAAACATAGATACAAAATCCTCAGTAAGAGTCTGGCAAACAGAATGCAGCAAACTATCCAAAAAAACATATATCATGACCAAATAGGATTCATCTCAGGATGGAAGAATGGTTCAACATATGCAAATCGATCAATGCAACACACCACGTAAACCGAAGCAAAAATTACATAATCATCTCAATAGATGCAGAAAAAGCATTTGACAAATTCCAACATCTATTCATGAGAAAAACACTAAAGAAAATAGGAATACAAGGTCTTTACCTCAACCTGATAAAATCCATCTATGACAAAACAACTGCCAATATCATACTAATGGAAAGATGCTGAAAACTTTCTCTCTCAAATTAGGAACATGATAAAGATGTCTGCTATCACCATTTCTGTTTAATATTACTCCCTTGTACTTTGGCTAACGGAAAAACCACAGCAGAAGTTAGGAAAGAATAAGGCAAGCAAGACGGGGATTCCGCATGTATCCCACAATCAAAATATTGTTGCTACTTTTATCTTCTGACCTATGCAACTGTACCCTTCGTCTCCTTCATTAAGATGTAGAGATGTGAAAGGAGTACTTCTCTGCCATAAAGAAAGATAAACTCAAGGCATTCGTAAATGAATGCATCTCAAGACCATAATGTTAAGTGAAATAAATCAGACACAGAAGTTTAAATATAGTATAGTTTATCTTATATGGGAAACCCAAAATATAAACAAAAAGCAAAATAAAGTATAGAAAAAAGGAAGTTGGGACATCTTTTTTCAAATGGAATGGTAGAACAAGAGCTAGATGGGGTAAGAGAAGGAAGGGAAAAGGATTTTTAAAAAAAGAGAATCACAGAAAAAATGAAAATAGAGCTTTTACAAATACAAAGGGGATACAGAGTGGGAAGGAGCAGGGAGCCACTGGGAGTGAGGGGACAAAAAAGAATTAAGATGTGCTATGTACATGCACAAACTCCCCATGGTGATAAATGTAATCATTATGTACTATGAACATGTACAAATAAAAATGCATTAATAAAATAAAAAAGAACTTAAAAAATGTAGAGGTGTTAACAGCTCCATTGTTGTTATCCAACAATACCAAACCCACACCTTTATAAATTATCTTTTATTAAATCACCACTGAATTATCTTAATTTGAATGTGCCACCTGTTTTCAGTAGGGACTCTGACCAATACAAATTACAAACACAACCAAAGATATTCTGTATTTACCTTAAAATATAATTTTACATTATTTAGGGAATTAAGTATAATCTGAATTTGGAGTAGGCTTGAGTAATTAATAAATGTAAGAAAGTTCAAGTAATACAATTATCGGGATTGTGTTTGAAATCTTTTTTTATCTGATTCTCCAATTTTAAGTGTCAATTGGTAAATAAACCAAGTATAGAATCCTAATTTAGTTCCAATGAGCCACTTGAAGAAAAGCAGACTGATCTTAAACACGGCATCAAGGTGTAAACTTCCTGTGCGTTCCAAAGAGAACATGAATCACTATAATCACTCTCATGGTTTGGATTATGTCTCTCCCAAAAGATATGCTGAAGCCCTGAGACAGAGTACTTCAGAGTATGACCTTATTTGGAAATAGGGTCTTCACAGAAGTCATCGATTAGCATGGGCCCTACTCCACTGTGACTGGTATCCTTATAGAAAGAAGAAACTTGAACACACAAACAGATGCCCACAGGTGAAAACAACCAATGGAAAAAACACAGAGGGAGTGGCACATGAAGGTGGACAACCAGAGATACACGCGCGAGCCAAGAACACTGAAGCTCGCCAGAAAACCATCAGCATCTCACAAGGTAACCCTGGTAATAGAATAACTGTGTCCCTCAAATCCTTACATTGACATTCTAAGCCCCAGCGCTGAATTGTGACTGTATTTGGAGACTTTAAACAGGTAGCTAAATTAAAATGAGACGTTCAGGGGGGCTTAATCCAATCTGACCACTGTACTTATAAAATGAAGAAATCTGGACCCATATACATTCAGAGGGAAGACAAAGAGAAGGCAGCCACCGGTAAGACAGGAAGTGTGGGTTCAAGAGAAACCAACTCTTGATCTGAGAATTGTAGCTGAGATCTCAGAATTGTAAATCTCAGAATCTAGCTTTCAGAAAAATAAATATCTGTCATTAAGCGATGCAGTCTGTGGCACTTCATTACAGCAACCCCAGCAAACCACACCCCCTAAAAGGTCTCAAAATCTGTTGTTGGGGGACACCTAGTTTGTGCTACTGTATTGTGGCAACCCTAGAAAACTAGTACAATCAATTTTCATTTTCTATATTTAGAGTACTGGAATAAAGTTCTGAACTTTAATCAATAAACTGCCAAATATTGTATCTAGATTATTCAGTCTAATTATCAAACAGATATTTTAAGTCTGCTTTAAATGCACTTGGGTTGTTACTCTCAGTCTAACTCATTAATAGTAATGCTGGTATCATGAGAAGATATAAATCCTGTCCACACCCTCGAACATAGAAAGACGCCTAGTTCACTTTCACCACTGGATACACCCACTGGAGTTTGGTGTGATACTTTGGTTCTACCTTTTAATGACCCTGGGACTTGAACAAATGACTTTTTAACCTGAATCTTGTTTGCCAAATAAGATAATATTTTCTACATTATTAGATTCTTATGATGATTTCCTAGTTATTACTACACAAAGTGTTTGCCACATGACCAGCATGTGGTAATTGTTCAACAAATGCAAATGATTTTAAAATTAACCTATACTGAGTCTGGACTGATTTTATCACTCAGTTTTGGGGTTTTCCGTTGTTATGGTTTGTGTCTAGATGTTCAACCAAACACCAATTACAGGATCCTGAGGCCAAAGTATTTTCCAAAGACCAGGAGAAAGGCCACATGAATGATGCAAGAGACCAGGTGGCAATAACTGGTGGGAGAAGGGAGTTAATGGAGGTGATAGTTTCTACCTATAACAATTCTGATTCTCCAGAAGCACATACAATATTCCTTACTTCACTATCCACAGTAAATTCCAGGGGAAAAAATCATGTTTTTTAGGCTATAATTTCTACTTGTAATCATTTAGACACACAAAGGCATACACGATGTCCCTTGCCTCACTGCCCACAGTGCCAGTTTTGCAAATACACATATACTCTGTTCTGTGCTTATTTTTCTTTTTGTAGTCTTGATGAAAAGTAATCAATACCCAGGAAATATTTGTGATGTGGGATTGGGGACTTGTTTTATGAAGAGTCACTTGAAAGTTCTTTTCTTTTTCTTGTACTTGAATCTCCAAAAACTTGTTGAAATTATCCCTCTGGTAATTTTAATTTACTTATCATCTGGTCCTTGATATTCTCCTTTTTAAACAAATACTTTAGCTGAACCAACTAGTAGAAAATGGGGAATTAGATGAAATACATGCCTATGCTACATGTCTTATAAACTAAAACAAATATGAGGCACTTAGGAAGTTTGATCATTGAGGTTTATATTTTTCATAATTAGAAAATATTTCTGATGCAAAAATTAGGGAATGAAAGTAGGCAGTAAATGTCAGAGGAATTGAGTGAGCAGCTGTGTAACTGCCAAGGCCTGCTGTAGCTAATAATTTCTATTAGAACAAAAAAAGAATATCAAGAAACCAGGTTGGTTACACAGGGAATTCCTGAGGGAACACAGTTTTACAGGCGTATATTTAAAAATGGAACTAGGATCTTTTAGTCTAGGAGAAGTATAACAGAGTGGCACAAATCTTTAAGAATGTCCAAAAGATCTAAGTAAAAATTATGCTGAGGTTTAAGGCTGAAGACAAGAAGGACCTTTTCATTGGCTCTGGCAAACAGCATTAAGAAAATGTATCTCACAGAGTATTAGAACTCAGAGTAAATGAGGTTATACTAAAGATGCACCTGCCTGATTTGAATAAAAACATGCCTCTAAACATAAAGAAAAAACAGCACAATATCATAGTAAATGTGATTTAGAAATCTGTCAACAATTATTTGAAAAAATTTCAGTGAATTAGAAACATAACAGATATCTGAATAAAAGAAAACATTTCCTCAAGAATGGTGCCCGTTCACTTCTAATATATATTTGTCCTGTGTTTCATTGTCTGTTTCCCACCCTACCTATACCCCGCCTCTCACACTGTTTTCTTTCACAAATGAACCGACTCCAGGATGGTGTATATGCCTCCAAAACACTTTAGTTACTAATGACAAAACATGTTAAGTCTCTGTCCTTGAGTATACACCTCACTCACATATTCTGAAACATAGGGTCTTCATCTTCTGCTTAACACATCTGCTTTCCTCCAAAGTTCTTAGCTAATATCTGGTGTCAGTAACTTCTCACCGCTGGAGCAGCTCTTTCTATGTCTGCGACTCACAAGGTTTCTATTCCATTGTCTTCTCCTTTCTCCTCCCTTGTGCCTTGCCTCCATCTTTGTCTCTCTCTCCTGAGAAGGAGGGTGCTTTCTATTCCACTCCGTTTTTATTGAAGAGAGTAAACGCCAGCTTTGAGTCTAAGCTCAAAACAGATCCTTTAACAGGCAGCACAGAGAGCGTCTCATTTCCTAAGCATTACCGGTAAGTAATGAGTCCACTGAAGAGTTCAGAGCTGAATGTGCTGTTAAGAAGTGGAGCCTGGATAATCAGAAGCCCCACTTGCTCAGGTCTAAGGGTTGCGTGCTACCCAGACCCAGTAGCAGCTCATACCCTGAAGTATGCTACACCCAGAATGACGCAGCACACACATATGTACAAAGCAAGTCACCTGGTTTACATAGCAGAGTCATGATTTCATGATATTTCACAAACACGTCAAGTAGACCCACAATCTGATAAATGTGAATAATTATCATTTATTTTATTATTGATGATACTGAGGCAGAGAAATGTAGCAGTCACTTGCCATTTTACTTCCACAACCTTTCCCTTCCTTCCTATTCATACTGTGTCACTAATCAGATTCTCAAAGTATAAATTGAAAACTCCCTCACTGGATCAACCATGATGGCCTTGACTTTGTCAACAAAGTACAAGATCCGGCTCACCACTGGTGCTCCATCAATATTTTTAACAAATGACCCGAGTTCCCATAACACGGACGGCTCTGAGAGTTCACTTAGTTCAATTTGACCCTCCATAGCACATTCATATGACTGACATTTATTACATTTTGAAAGACAAATTAGGTTTTCGAATCAAGAGACACCTAGACGGAGCGCCTCAGCATTGGCCCCAGTGATGAAACAAAAATATAAGCAGCTGTAATCACTCCAGTGTAATCCTCTTAAGCACAACCGGCCCAGAATAAAAAAGGAGACAACCAAGACTACTGCAGCAGCACTAAATTAACTTTCTCTACCACTGTCAGACAAGAGGAAATGATTCATCACATTGAAGCTTGAAGCTCATTTTCCACATGAAAAATGGATTTAAGCATAATTTAATAAAACCTCAGAAAACAGGCACATTGCCAAAGTGTTTAAGGTATTAAAAAATATCAAGTTTTCTGGCTAAATAATAACCTAAGACTGTAGCGCTTCTCTATACAAAATTCATCTTAAAAGAGCTATATCACTGACCTTTGCCATCATATATTTCTTAGATGCCTTTTATTGCATAAATAAACGACTGGGTCACCTTTTGCTCTTGGTGACTTTTCATTTTCTAATGGCAGAAAGCTGATGTTCTCTACCATCTCAATGATCCTCAAAACCTGTATCTGACACAAAGATCTAATAAAACTTCCTCAGTCTTTATCATTGTAACCACTCAGAGAATTTAGGCTACAGCAAGTTTGTTTATTGATGAAAGCTTTTTGGTATAGCGTGGATTTCAAAAACCTACTATTTACAAAGGCCAGAGCAAGCAGAGAGACTAAGGCCTACAATGAGGACTCAGAACACACAAATCTTAAATGGAGCCTTGAAGAAAAGCTAGGATGTGACCAAAGAGGAGGAATGAAAATGCTAATGACATAAAGGTAAGAACTTTACAGAAAATAGAAGGGGCCTAGGGATGAGCAACTGACCTGCATTAGATGAAAGGTAAAGCAATAATATCTAAAAACAACACTGGCTATATATGGTAAGAACAAATCAGAAAATTAGTGTGCATAAGCTCATGCTTTTCAAGCTGAGAAGAATTATAGCACGAAGGCTTTTTATCAAAATGTAGCCAGTGGAGAATGATTTCAAAATAAGAGAATTCAAAAATTTCCCCAAGTTTATCAGATTTTTATATATCATATTTATACATGACTTGGTTGTTTGAACACACAGTGCCTGTGCAGTGCTGTTTAGTGATGGGGCACAGGATAATGAGAAGAGTCAGTAATCTGTAAGGCAGAGCGCTGAGCTCTAAGACATGCTCCTGGACTAACCCACTGGATTTCTTTCCCTAAAGCTGCAAAACAAAACTAACCAAACTCAGAGAAGAATACACTGATTCTCCGCCAAAATGGCTTTCAGTAGTATGTGCAGAGCACTTAATGCACCATACCTAAGGCATCAACTCCTTTGTAGCTTTTGCTTTTTATTTGTCACAACCATCCCATAAGATTGGCATGATCATTCTTATCTTTCACGTGAGGAAACCGAGGCACTAGGATCAGAGCCATATCTGTGAGACTCCATGGTCCGGATCCTCAACACATTCACCATACCATCTCCTGCAGATATTCCTGTGTGGTGAAGTGAGAAGAGGACTATTATCTGCAGCTCAAAGAACATGGGTTTGGTTGGTTTTGACAGACCATGGCACTTGGTAGGTACGTATGCGTGATGGTTAATATTATATGTCAGCTTCACTGGGGCACAGGATGTTTGGGTTAAACATTATTTTGGAGCATGTCAGTGAGATGTTTTCACATGAAGTTAAGATGTAAATTGATGCTGATTTCAGTAAAGTGGATTTCATAGCCTTTTCACTCCAGCAAGGCTGGGTAACACTCAACCACTGAGGGCCTGAGTACAACAAAAGATAGAAGTAGGAGGAATTTGCCTCCCCTTTTTTTCTGACTGATTGGTAGACCTATAAAAGTTCATCTAATCTATTTACACCATCTATTTCTCTGATTCTCAGGTTATCAGACTCCTACTGAATACTACTACTGGCTTTCCTAAATCTGCAACATGCAGACAACAGACTATGAGACCTCTCAGCCTCTGTAATTGGAATGAGACAATATAAACACGTACACACACGCACACACATGCATGCACACCATTTACTTATCATGATAGAGAGAAACATTCATATGTGAGGAAAAGTTATCCATGTTAGTTATACTCCAGAGGAATGGAACTAACAAGGTGTGTGTGTGTGTGTGTGTGTGTGTGTGTATGTGTGTGTGTGTGTGTAAATATATGTGTTCCTGTTGGTGTGTTGAAATTGCTGCGATTTTTAAAGGAAAGTGGTGAGGAATAAATTCCAAATGGGAAATACAGCACTGCAATTACTGGAAATCATGAAAGTCAGATTCACCTTCTCATGAAACCAGGAAATGCCACGGGGAAAACCTCTAATTACAGTTCAGTTTTGTGACTCACAGCTGTACCAGCTCAAGACGGCCAGTGCAGAGCAGCTCTCTATTGCAAGAACTCTCAGTGACGCAAGACCAGCCACTCCTCCTTGCGAATGCATCTGTCCCACGCACTCAGGCTTTGGAGTTCATGAGCTCTGTGACTTTGCACAAGCCAACTCATCTACCTGAACCTCTTCCCTCAGCGCTGAAGAGGATATAATAGTATAGTACACACCTGTGGGTCTTAGATGAGCTAACACACATCCAACTTGTGGCACTGTGCCTTTCATGCTATGAGGGCTCGAGGAATATTAATTTTGTTATTATTTCCAGTTT
>RJWT010033239.1:0-13941 GCA_004365215.1 Cuniculus paca
CAGCCTTCCCCTTTCTGTTGCCAATTTCAGACCTCCCAATGAGGTACATCCTATGTGTGACTTAAACTTGCCCTCTCTACTCCATGTCCTTGTTGCCATCACCTCTTCCTTAGGACAGCCAGGGTGACCATTGCAATACAGATGTGACCGTTTCTTCCTTAGTTCACATAACTTCCATGTACTCCTTTTGTCTTGAGAATAGCATTCCTACCCTCCCACCCATAAAATGTCCTTCAGGAGCTTTTCCAACTCCCTGATTCTTTGCAGTATCTTTTTTCTCATTCAAATCTATGGCCAGATACCTGGGCTCATAGAAATGTTTTAGAAAACATAGAAAAGACAGTGTATAGGCTCAAAAATAGGATAGAAAATGGTATAATTGAATCTAATAAGCATTTGGTTCTGACTTAAATACATCTACATGCTTTAAATGTATATTATGCAATTTACTGTTCTACTGTTCCAAAAATTCATTGGACTTAGCAATAAACTATAGATTAGCTTTCCTCAAGGACCACAAATTTCCTAAAAAACAAAGTGACTGGAGAAACCAAAGGCAATAATACATTATCAGTTTGCTAGGAACCAAATAATATTGAAAGAAAATGTATTTTTTTAAATATTTCAAAGTGATTGAAGAAGGTAACTGACAAAAATTAACAATTATTATTGGATACAAAATGTTCCATCTTAATATAATGTGATTGAGAACTCCAAAATTATAGTGCAGGTGAAAATCAGACGCGGACTTGCGTTTCCCCTTCACTATGACCTCTAGCCCTCCCTACCTTAGCTGCCTCCCTTCGTATATTTGCACCTGAAGACTACAAGCCTGTCTACTCTTTTCTTTTTTCTCTCATTTAGTTCTGTGATAACCAATACTGTCCTCCCTCTGGCTTTCAACCATAAAAGACTGAAGATATATTGACCTTATTTATGTCTTCTGGGTCCCTGGCACAGAGCACAGGAGTTTACACAGACTGTGGGCTCTTTGTGCATTGGTTTGTCCCGGGAAGCTATCATTGAGAAGGGGAATAAGGAGTAGATCTGGGTGACTGAACGAGGAGTACACTCATTCAGATCACTCTACTTTTACGTCCTCGTGAGCTAAAAGACACACTATTCAGGAAATCTGCACGAAGTGATGTGACACAAAGATGACATAGGTGATAGAGGTGGAAAATAATCACTGGGAAGTGATCACACCCCTGATTTTGACTTCTTTATAGGCACCGTTGGCATTGAAGTCCTTTGTAGCTTCTACAACAGACTAGGTAGGAATGTGATGGAAAGCACTGGTCTGACAGCACTGAATGCAGGCATCTAGGGGTCCTGGGAACTGTAAGTGGTGGAGACACTCATGTTCCAAGAAGAAAACAGGCAATCAGTCCCCAGTGGGAGAGAAAAATCCTTGGAGCCACAGCGGTAATTATCAAACACAGACTGGGAATTGTGGTTGTACCTGTTCTGTGCACTGTTCCTCAGCAGCTCCCTCAAAGGCAGAGACCTCAGTGTCTCCAAAGTGCTAGTACTTTAGTGGCCAGCATAGCTGGCTCTAGCAAGTGCTCCAAGGGGTCTGTTGTTGCAGTAATAAAAGGCTACTGTGGTCCAGTTATATAAGTGGCAATGTGGATTCAGAGCAGATAATTCCCCAGAATGAGTTTCTCCAAGTATCCTGATTTCATATTGAATGTTTAATAAGTCCTTTTCATCATTGGAATACATTAGAAGCAGACTATATCGCAAGCATTTACCTGCATTCTATACTTGAGTATTAATAATAATTTGGGATATAGTATCATCACTTATTTAAGGATCAGGAAGAAGGTTATAGGAACAAGTCGTTTTTCCATGGCCACAGAGCAAGTGAGCAGCATACCTGAGGATCCGACTAAGGATTCAGTGTCCCTCCTCTGCATTTCCACCTTATGTGAATATTATTGTCAATAATATTCTGGGAAGGGAAACTACTTTTTGCAGCCAAGAAACCTCACTAGGTTGGTAGTCACAGCAAATGGATTTCAGACCTGCCCTGTCTCTGTCTCTTAATGACTGTTGCCTTGGGCTCTATTGGGCCTTGGCTTTATCATCTGCAAAATGGGAATAAAATAGGACAAGCTCATAGGCTTAGAACAGGGACCAAATGAATAACGTTTGTGAAAATATATAGCACAGTCGTTAATAAGTAAAAGTAAACAATTGTTGACTGACTCTGATGTTGAAAATTGATACACTATGCTGTTTTTTTTTTCTTTTTGCAGTGCTAGGGATCCAGCCCAGGGCTTCACACAGAGTAGCCAGTTGTTTTACCACTGAGCTACACTCCTCAGCCCCTCCTGTTTTTTCTTATATCTGACTTTGGCAAGCAGTGAGATTTGATCATGTTCATTAGTTACTGTTTGATCCAGTTTAATCTGTATATATTTGCACAGGCAATAGCATCTGTCTCAGACTTCCTCTATAAAAGCATTTGCCCTGTTCTGTCACAGTCTTTATCAAAACCATTTTCCTTTTCCAAGTGCCTCTTGCTTATAGAAGTCTTTATGATCAAACAATATCCAGATACTAGAGTCATTTCATTGCACACATAAAAGGACCCATTTGGAAAGCGAGTAAATAGAGTAGTTTTTAGTTTCTTTTAGGGGTCTTTCTGGGAGCTTCCCTAGAGAATTGGAAGTCTGCACACTTCCTCAGGAACTTGAGTGACATTGGGGTTTCTTAATTGTGTTATTTTCTTGCTATGCACACATAAGGCCCAACTGCATTTGCTTTGTGTCCTTGTCATTCTTTGCCACAGTGGCAGAGATGAATATTTTCTGCACAGCAGTTGTTTTCCTGAGAAGCTAAAAATATTGAAAGGAAATTGGTTTTTCTCTTCTGCCTTATCTTTGCATAAGTATTCTCAGGGATCTCAGAGCAGCTTAGGAGATGACCTCTGCTTTATTGTCACTGCAGAGCCAAGACAGAGGCAAGCAGCAGAGAATAAAAGCACTTTTTCAGTGGGTGCTGAGTCTTTCAACCACCCTGACTTCTGTGAGTGTGTCTGCTTAGCGCTGTCAAGGTGATGCCTGGAATGAATCCACTGGTCAATTTCAATTTAGTCCAACCCCTGACTTGACAGGGCCCCTCCCCTGAAACCGATTGACCAATTGTTTCTCATGATTGGTGGAGGTGACAGAAGTATTTTAGAAGCTGAGGTGATCCTGATGAGCTCCGGGAGGGGGAGGATATGTGTGTGTGTGTGTGTGAGAGAGAGAGAGAGAGAGTGTGTGTGTGTGTGTGTGTGTATGTGATTGGTTGGGGAGAGAGGACACTGTCTTGTTAATAGTTTCTGGCAGAGATCTGTAAAAGCTGCAACAGTGCAAGTGCATATTGCTGTGAAAGTAATGGGTGGAGTATTGGATTTCAAGTCTCAGTTCTACTGTTTACTTGGGAAAGTTGCTTAACTTCCCGGTGCTTCTTTGTCATCTATGAAAAATAAACCCAATGGACTAAACTGTAGGTTGCCTAACCAATAACTGTTCTGGCTATCTTCTTTACTGTGATTGGATTTTATTATGGCAAGGATGGGATCAACCAAACTACTATATTTCTGAAACCCTCTGGCAGCTGGGTATGACCATGTAATTAAGTTTCAGCCAATGAGACATAAGGCAGAACAGCAGCTGAACTTCTGGGAGAGCTCTTTCTAAGCAGACAATGAGTGATAGTGGTGGGGTTGTTGCCCTTCCATCATTTCCCTTTCCCTTTCCTTGGTAATGTAACGTGAGGGGATTAAGCCTTGCTTGCATCCAGGAACAGGGCAAGGCATGGATTGACTATGTGCTGTAGAGCCCAGAGTGTTATACAGAAATACAGAGGTGTCCACATTAACTCAGGTGGATTGTCTCTTCAACTTCAGAAGAAAGCCTGAGAGGTATGTGTCTGTCCTCAACCAATAAAGACTCCTTTTGATACATAAGCCCTTGGGCTCTTTAGGGTTCTTTACATAATACCAAGAGACTCTGGAGTTACTATCTTATTCAGCAACAGTGTCTTTTTGACTTTAGGGAATCTGTGGATACTTTTAAAGAGATGGACTTGGGTATGTGTGTCAGTGAACTCAGTGTATGGGTTATGGCGAGACTGTATAGCGAAGGTTTCTGAAATCATTGCCTCATTTGTGGGTTAATAAAGAATAAGATGAATGTTCTGCATGACCAGCTAGGCATGTGCTTACCTGTAGGGATGTGGCCTTGCTCCAATTCCAAGGGCACCATTTACATAGATGTCCATGGAGTTACTGAATACAGTGGCCTTGGACATGTGGGGACTGTGCTACAGTCTCAGGATGGTGACTATAGGTCCCTTCTTGGGCTGTGTTTTAGGTCTTCTTGGAGCCCTAGGGTAATGCTGCATGTGGACAGGCTCTCACCTAATGACAGAACCTGCTGTGTCTCTTCCATGCTACAGCAGTGGTAATTAAACATACTCTGTTGGTGGCATAAGGCTGCTGAGGCTGACTGCAGGACTGTAAGGGCTTCTCTCTGCTAGGCTCAGTCTGCTGGAGGACAAAAGGTGTCTTAGAGAGCCAGAAGGATAGGGCAGGATAAAGACAAGCCACCTGAACACTCCCTTTCTCTGCTGATGATACAGAAAGAGCCCTTGATTGAAGTGATAGAGCTGTTTCTCCTTCCTGAGCCATTTTAGTGCTGGAAGCAGGTTTTCAGTACGGCTGCCAGCAACTCAGCAAATGAAACAAGATGCCCCGAAACCCAGAGGCTTTGGACAGTGCTCTGAAAACCTCAATCGCCTCAGGAGAACCATTTTCCCAGGCTTCAGGGAAAAGTGCACTCTGCAGAAAGAACCTCTAAAGGGCCACAGCCAAGCTGCTCTCCTCCTTGTGTTCCACGTTGCCATGTTGTAGGGGCCAGTCATTTCCTGTGAGGCTTATCTCAGAGGAAAAATTCCTCTACCTTTGTTATTACGGAATATTTTCTTTTCACCCTGACCACTTCAGATGTGATTTACAGCATCTTATGATGAAAGCGAACAACTCGATAGTCCAGCTTTTCTCTCTGTACTGAAATCCGGGAGGAACCAGTCACAAGAGCCTTGGTTTAATGAGCATCAGCTGGTATCACAGTCACCGTTCTTGTTAGTGAGTTCGCAGAGATGCAGAGAAGTCCTGCATCCTCCTAGCTCCCATTCCTGCCTTTCAGAGGTGATGAGGGTGAAAATTTAAAGCACAGTGTCTGCAGAGGTGAGGCTGTGGGGATGAGCGTGAAGACCTAGGTGTGGAGCATCCTGGAGATCTGCCTTATTTTATGGCTGGGGCTCAAGGGAACTCGCAAATTGAAGGGTTTCATCTATTAACTCTCACAGCTGGACTTCTGGGCAAGGTTGATTGGTTGAGAAATTGAGCCTGAAATCTGCAGTAGGAATGGGTCAGGGGGGGCTCTGGACTACTGACTGGACACCACAGCCTGAGAGAGGGGCAGTTGATTTACTTCATTCATTCATTCATTGAATGACTGTTCTATGACACACACTGTGCTGAGGACTAGACATTTAAGAGAGCACCTGACATGTGTCCTCTTATCCTCACCATATGAGAAACAAAAACGTGATACAAGCATATAAATAACCATAGTGTCAGCATGTCTAGAAGCAGCCTGAGATGGAAATACAGCTATCTGATATTTATTGAGGGAGGAACCTGTAAAAAAAGGAGAAGAAATGGGAGGCAGAATGGAGCCAGGTTACATCCACCCCTGACTTGATGTAAAAGTTATAGGTTCTAGACCAGTGTTGTGCAGCAGAACTTTCTGTGATGATGGGGAGCGTGCATATCTGTTCACTACAGCAGGACAGCTAGTAGCCATCTATGGCTCTGAGTAGTCAAATGTGGCTAGTGTAACTGAGGAACTAAACGATTCATTTTATTTAACTTTAATGAATTGAAATTTGAATACCTGCAGGTCACTGTGGTCGCTGTATTACACAGTACTATTACAGAGCCGGGTCAGCAAACTTCTTTCATTAAGAGTCAGTGACAAATACTTTAGGTCTTCTGGAACAGACAGCCTCTACTGCAAATAATCAGCCACTACTGTAACAGGAAGACAGCTATGGAGAATTCAGAGAAAGATGGGTGTGACTGTGTTCCAGTTATTATTTATAAAAACAAATGGAGAGCGGGAATTGGTCCATGGGCCACAAGCGAACTGCTGAGTTCGCTCCATATGCACTTGGTATGGGAACGGCCCTGTGTAGCCTGCGTCAGTCTGCCATGTGCTGTGGGCCACTGGGAAAAGATGACACTTTGTGGACAAGGTGACTCCCATTAACAGCAGGGCATTTTCTGAGGTGACAGAAGTGTTGTGGTGAGGTGCTGTGAATCCCTAAGCATGTGGCATCACAGGTGCTTGGGATGGGTATAGTTGCCAGCTAAGGAGAATCTAGGAGGCATCCTAGAGCACTTGCTGCAAAAATTAAGTTTGTATTGTGTGCTCACCAAGCACCAGGCTCAATGGTAAGTGCTTCTCTTGGATTCTTTTCATTCAACCCTCAAAATACCTCAATAAGGAAATTCAAGCATCTCTATCACATTCCTGTGAAACTCATTTTCATCAATTTTGTTGGCTTAGTCATTAGTTTCTAAGATATTTATTCTTTCTTTTTCTCTCACACAAAGACACATAAAAGATAGCACATGCACATATGCACATACGCGTGTGTAGAGTGCATCTGACATATTTGTATGGTATCACCAAGTGGGGATGATGTTCTTTTTTCTGTGAGGTAACTTTGATTTCTGTCAAGAGACTCCAATGTCCTGATCATTCTTTGTTCAAGTTGCTTCTGCTTACTCTTGACTCCCTGTGAGATTTTTTAGCTCAGATTTTCTTCTTGGTAGGAAACCCAGCATTCTGTCTCATTTTGAGTTCTCTCTGAGGCAAACCCTGACTGGATGCATGTAGTTTCCTCAGGAAAACACAGTGTAGAATTTGAATTTGATTCCCCAAAACACAGTGTAGAAATGTTAAAAGAGATAGAATGAGTAAATGAGTGTGTTAATGGGGGGTTACCATTCATTATGCTGATCCTGCTGGAGATCCTACTATATACAATTCTCAGAAAGTTGGGGTACTTATCCCCACTGCCTCAGTTCTAGACTGCACAAGGGTTGTTCTCAGATCCCTAGTGCTTCTACAATACCCAGGCTTGAGCATGTTTGTTTAAAGAGAACCTCTTTCTTCCAGGCCAAGAGACCAATGACACTAGCTACAGGACACCTCCTGGCTATAGGTAGAACTATGAGGGCCTCTGTCCCCTATACCTCTATTGACTTACTAGTAGTCTTGCAGATACAGAATTTTAAGTTTAAAGGGACCTGTAGCTGGATTCTACTGTGAAATAGACTCTGCTTTGACAAGTTACATGTTCAAGGAGAAGTTATAGACTTACAAATGTTGGTAGGGTAAAGTACTAAGGAGATTAAGCTTTTTAATTTGGACTGACCTAGCAAGCTTCTGCACTTCTCCAGGTCCATGTCCTCTTCTGGGCAATGGAAGTGATGACAAGTCTTTAGGGACTTTGTTGGAGGAAACTGTGAAGTACATATGGATATGTTATTGATTAAGGACTAAGTGCTGCAATTAAGGTAGTATAAGTGAATTGGTGATCATTATCCCAAGTCTTTAATGTGTATGAAGGTGGAACTCCCCACTCATCACTCCTCCTACCTCCAGACATTCGCGTCTGTTCTGGGCCAGGCCATGAGGGCACCACTTTGCTGAGACTCTGGACTCTAGGACTCATGATCGCAAGGAAAGCAAACTGAGACACAACTTTCCATGTTAGCGTCCACTTCATCCCAGAGCCCTTGTCTTTGACCCTCAACCTGTATCCACATCTGGTGGAGAAGAGAGCACGGAAAGCAGAATGAACATAGATGAAGGGAAACTTGGATTCCTCTAGGAACAACTAGGTCAGTGTCCCAGTTTGAGAAGTTGTGCTGACATATTGGGAAGGGCCCAAAGTGCTCTACTCAGGTGTTTCATCTCAAGGACACATTGCAGGGACTTAAGCAGAGTGACACATCCCAGTGCATATGTTATGAGTGTTCTCTGGTTTTAGATGCAGGATGGATTTAAAGGATCAAGTCTGGGAGCCGCAGAGTCTAAGAGGAGTTTGTCTGTCCAAATGACAGAGACCATGAGGCCTGAGTGAAACAAGGCTGTACATATCTTTAACTTTTTCAGTCAGTTGGCTTTTTGGTCCTTTATGGACAACTAGTGAACCCTGCCTGGTTTCCTGCTAACCTCCCCCAACCCCTCACCCAGCTCAAGTCTTCCAAGAACACAGTATCACAAAGAGCACAGCGTGTCTCCTAATCCCAGAGATTCATATTATATCTGTGTTACTTGGTCAACTTGATGTATATGTTTCTCTTGCTTAAAGATACGTGCAGCCTTGTTTCACTCAGGCCTCATGGTCTCTGTCATTTGGACAGACAAACTCCTCTTAGACTCTGAGGCTCCCAGACTTGATCCTTTAAATCCATCCTGCATGGATTTAACCAAGTAACACAGATATAATTCAACCTAGTCAGTTGAATGAGATGGGGCCACAAGCTCAGAGAGGAGACAGCCTGTGACTCCCAATACCTACCCTAGTCCAAAAGGGAAGTCTGAGAAGCCATTGCTGCTGGGATAGGAGAGGCTGCATCTAAGTCTACAGAGCAGCTTGGTTCGAGGAGCTGTCTCAAGCTTACTGTGTTTGAGGTGGTGCATAATGGTTGGTGGTGGAAGCTCTGGGGCCACACTGCCCAGCTTTAAGCCCTGTCTTCACTATTACTAGCCATGTGAAATTGGAATGGGCATTTAAATTCTTTGTGCCTTATGTTTTCATCTTTAAAGTAAAAGTAATCATAGCATGTACCTCATGGGTTTAGGGGTAAGGAATAAATGAGACAATGTATGTAAAATTTTGACAAAATGCGTATTGCGTGGGTGTTCTCTGCCTGCATAAAGGAAACAGTGTCAGGTAATGGAACTGGCTGTGTCAGTCAGATGTTGCCATAACCAAACCATAAACCTCAGTGGTAGAAACAGGCATTTATTTATGCACATGAGTCCATGGATTGTCTAGAAGGTTCTGATGATCTGGGCTAGGCCTGGTTGATGTGCATCTTGGATTAATGGGCAGGTCAGCTGGGGCAGGATTGTCTTGGTGTCCACAGATTGGGTCACTCCAGTTTGCTCCACATGATCCGATATTCTCCAGCAAGCTAGCCTGGATTTATTATCATTACAGGACCAATGGAGTAAGGCAAGAAGCAGAAATGTACAAGCTCTCTTTCCAACCTCTACTTGCCTAAAGTATTTTATTATCCCATTGGCCAGAACAAGTCACGTGATCAACCCCAGTATTAAAGCAAGAGAAACATATACATCAAGTTGACCAAGTAACACAGATATAATGAGTTCACTAAATGTAGTTTTTGCTTAATCAACACCACTCAGGTCCTTTTAATAAACATTCCAAGGGAGAACCCTTAAGGCAATATTCATTTCAACAATTCAGCCTTCCCTTGCTAATTGGGCTATATTCCTCATTGGGAATTATTGCTATTAAAGAACTTAGAATTAGTTACTCTTCACTAGGCCCCTCACTGATACCAAATATTTACTCTTTCTGTCTCAGAAGGTTGTTACAAATATTCAATAAGATAATATGCATATATCCCTTCGTTTAACTCAGAGTCTCCACAATGTGCCATAAAGGTCACCATTATTATATTTGTTGCAGTTTGTTGTCATCATGGCTATTACAAAATCTTATCTTACTTTCAGCACAGGGATTTTTATCCCAATTTAACAGATGAGTCACTGAGACTTAGGGACGTGGTAACTCTCCCAAGGTCACAAAACAAGTAAGGGTCAGAGCTTTCTCTAGGGAAATAGTCTAGAGTGACTGTGTACAGGGAAAAGCACCAACATGGATAGAGTGTTCTAATTGTGGGGCCTCCAGCTTTGGCCTCATAACTTTCATTTCACTCTGTATGGAGTATGGTCAAAATATACGGTGACTATTTATTCATTTAGTATGTGTTTGCAATATACGATGTTTACATTCATCTTAGGACATGGGTACATGTATTTAATGTATTTTGATTCTTTTTATTCCCCTTCTTCTAGCAACCCACCTCCCTCCCTAGATTCCTTTTCCCTACTTGAATTATTATTTTTACTGTTTTTTTGGTCATGTTTGAAACATGTAATGGTTACATTCATTGTGGGTAGTTGGTACCTGGACCTGATGGATCTTCAATCTTTTTACATCCCCTTTCTCCTCTCTCTCCCCATCTTCATTTCACTTTGCAAAAGATCTGTCTCTGTTTCCTTTTACCAATCTTCTATTTTGTTTTTTGTTTGTTCTATGGATAACCCAAATGAAAGAAACCATCTGACATTCTCCAGCAAGCTAGCCTGTATTTCAGCTCGTGTGTATTTTTTTTTATTATTATTACAGTAAAAGACACATTGTTCACCTGGGTATGTTGGGACGATTCCTTCACTGATTGCTGGTATCAGATTGGCACAGTCCTTTTGGAAGAAAGTAGAAATGTATTATCAAAGGCCTTAAAATGTTACATAGTAACCTAATATACGGGTAATTACCACAAGGAATTAATTCAAACCTAAAAAAGTGCAATCTGCTAGGAAATTTATGGTAGCAAAAATTAGAAGCAACCTCAGTGCCTGAGAGAATGATAATGATTCAGTAAATCATAGTTCATCCACTTAGAGGAATATTATGCAGCTATTAAATTAGTAATTATAGATGCTATTGAGCAACGTGAGGCATGTTTATGATATAATAGCAAATAAACCAGCCAAGAGATACCATTTAACATATACAATTATTAAAACTGTGTAAAGATGTGTTTGTATGATCATAAATGATGCAGTCCCAGCAATAATGCTCCTTGAAGTTTCCAGCCAGAGAGTGGGCAGTTTCTAGCTAGAAAACAAGGCAGGACTGGCACATAAGTGAATGAAGCAAACTGAACAGGAAGCAAATTGTGATCAAACTTCATTGTAAATGTCTCTGGTTATATTTTTATGCAATGCATGTTGCAAAAACATAAAATTACAGAAGTTTCCACGCATAAAAAAATCCCCCCACATCTGAATATTTTATTGTGCATTGAGATCTACACTACACATTGGCTCGAGCAATGCAAGGTCTACCAGGCCTATTTGTTTCAAAACTTGCTGGGCTTGGTGAGAGCAGGTGCGATGCAGTGGTGTGGATGGAAGCCACACTGCAGTGAGCTACGGAGGGGATGGACACTGTTTAGACAACTGCCTCATGAGGTTTGGCTGGAAAAAGGAGACAGCATGTACAAGGGTGATCAAAATACACAATGAATTTTTTTTTTTTGCAGCACCGGGGATTGAACTCACGACCTTGTGCTTGCCAGGCAGGCACTTAGGCTGCTGAACTAGATCCCTGGCCCTTACACAGTGAATATTTACATTTAAAAAAATTGTTACAATAAAAGACACGTTGTCATTAATTTCCTTTCAAAGTACTCCCCTTGGTTTGAACACATTTATCCTTTGTTCTTGACACTTTCTAAAGCAGTTCTGCACATCCTGTTTTGAGTGTCTTTAAAAGATGTGGTGTGTACAATGAATGTTGCTTCCAAGTACCATCCAATGGAAAGGCAGGCTGGTAAAAATATGAGGTGTGTCCTCACCCACCTTATTCACTAAAGGTGGCACCAGGAGACTTCTGGCTCTTCTCCAAAGTGAAAATGACCATAAATCGTAAACATTTTGAATAGATTCAGCACATTAAGGCAGCCACAACAGTGCAACTGAAGTCACTCACTATAGAAAATCCTTTACTGTCCTCGTTGCGGTTCTGGAAGGTTTGTGATTATAATCCCAAGGAGAAGTTATTGGGATTCTGATCAGTTAATTCCAATCTACCACTTCCAGTGCAACCCATGACAAGAAGAAAGACACTGCGACATATATATAGTTGTGGGGAGCCAAGTGGTCCTAAGTCCAGCCAAGATGGTGGTTCACTGGAACAAAGGCCTCTACCTAGAGCCCTTCCCAGGTTTTATTAATTCTCCATGAGGAGAGTGGCTCAGGAATGAGTGACAGAGAGAGTGGCGGGAAATATGTGACTGCCGTGACTACTGTGAGCTGGGCTAGGTAGGAGGTCTGAGATCACCTCTGCGATATGCAGAGGACAAGAAATGCAGAGAGAGCAATCTGCGTAACAACTGAGATAACAGCAAATAATTTGGGGTTGGTGCTTAAGTTCTGATGTACAATCGTTTTTTGCCCTGGGAAGTCGTAGCCTCTTTCTTGAGGCTCAGTCCCAGCCAACTGCATGGAGCATGGCTCTCCATCCTGCCAGATTCAACCATGTATTGGGGGAGTCACTGGGTGGTAACACTGACCTGTGGTTTTGCTTCAGAGATTATACATCAGCTCCTCAGCCAGCCCAATTCACATTGCTTAAAGCCAATTGAAGGGACAAAGAAATAGCCTAGCCAGCTCTATACTTATCAATATATGGGGACAGGGCCAAGTTTGTCCAAAATGGAGATAGTTGCTCTTCTTTTCAAGGAGAGTCATCTCTCTGGTTCCCCACAACTCACAAAAAAAGACTTCCAGAACTGTTTCAGAAAGTGGCAAGAACAATGGGATAAATTTGTTCAAAGTAAGGGGGAGTATTTCGAGAGGGATTAATGGCAATGTGTCTTTTACTGTAAAAATTTAAAAATTAAAAGTAACATATCACTTGTTTATCATATCTTATAGGTATGTATTTGCTGAGGCATAACATTAAAGATCTCAACTTCATTTTTTTTTTGATTTTTCTGGTTGTTCTGTACTGCAGAAATTGCTGGGCTATAATTTTATTAACTTTATATTATAAATCCTAAAACACTGTGTGGAATCTTGTGATTGGTTTGTGTCAGCTACTGTGGTACCATTTAGTGGCAACAGAACAGGATCAAGGGACATCAGAATGAGAGGAGGTGGGAAAGCTTGGAAAAGCCCAAAGAACTGTGGGCAAAGGAAGAGATCTTGCAAAAAAAAAAAAAAAAGGGCATTTTTAGTGGAATACTGCAGGTTGTGCTAGGTGATCATAGTCTTCTGTGTCTCTTGCAGAATGTGCAGTAAAATTCAGATTCTCTATCAGAGCTAAGGCCCAAGTAGTACTCTGGGGATTGTAGAGAGAATTGGTGGAGGGAAAGAACAGAGATGGCATGCAAAGGCAGTCAATAGGGCATAGGAAGCCCACAGTGTCTCTGGAACAAGGATGTGCATGGAGTCCTATGGAGTCCTATGGTATCACAGGTAATTCAGAGGCCTAAACTTAGAATTAAAACAAGTTAATACCTGTGTTCCTTGTTCTATGATTTCTTGCATTGTTTTAAATAGTGTAAACGCCATCATCAGACTGTTAAAGAGCACCTGTAAAAACATTATATTGTGACTAAAAGCAGCTTTTGTATAGAAGAGGTCAAGTGTGAATTGAGGCATTTTTCTGGTCTGTTTCAAACTTAAAGGTCAATTTGTCCTCCTGTTAAAGGACATTAATAACTAAAGGAATCAAATGGGAATGTAATTTAAAATTTTCATGTTTGAGTTATAAAAATCTATCTGAAACCTTAATGTGCTATGACAATTTTTGTTATAAAAGAGTTGTTTTCTCATCTTTCCTTTAATATGTGGTATTTAAATGGGATCTGCCACTTTAATTTCCAATAATTTGTGGGCTTTTAGACATCTTTCTAGTGTCTAGGAAAGCAGTTTATAAACAATAGAAGATTTGAATCCAATCTATGTATTATAGATTTTTAATTAAAAAGACAGTGTGACAAAATTTAAGAATAAAGTATTTATATAAAAATGACTTTAT
>RJWT010033240.1:0-13947 GCA_004365215.1 Cuniculus paca
AAAAAAAGGTACAAATTGTATTGAACATAAGCACCTACACTCTTTTGAATATTTTCTATATATATGTATATATATAGATACATCATTTTAAAATGTTGGCTGGAAAGGAGGCTCAAGATGAGCAGGGAGCGGAGTGACGGAGTAAGGGATGCTAGCTTGTGCAGAGGAAGGGTGTAGGAGGAAGCAAACCTTGGACTTAACCTCTGCAAAGGTGTTCTGAGGACACAAACCTAGGGCCTACGTTTGGCTTCCTGCTTCAGAAGATGGCATGAAATTCAGATGTTAAAAAGCTTATGGAAGTATGAATTTCACTGTATTGCTTCATTGAATTTCACAGTAGTCTCTTAAATTAGATTTAAAAGATAGTGTGCCCATTTTACACATTAAAAGGACACATTAGGCATTAATTGATTGTTCTAGTGGAAGCCTGGATCTGAGTGTATGATGTGGCTTCCTTAACCAAGGAAAACGACTCAGATCTTGGAAGGAAAATGGTCTCTGTATTTACTACTCAGATTTTTAAAGTCTGTGCCTAAATTTAAGCTTTCCTTTTTGTAGAATGGAAATGCGGTTTGTGTCTTCATCTAATTTTGCACCTCCACATACTGTCCCAGGATTGTAAAGTCATTCTAAGGACAACTGAGCCCCAGGACTTTGCTGTTACACAGCACAGGTGTCACAGAGGAGCTCGAAGCACAACAGCAGCATTTTCTGGCTACAAGGTTAATTGCCATCCTAATTTTACCCAGGCCAGAAACCAAGTAGTTTAACCAGAATCAGTGACACCAGCAGGGCCAGTCTCAAGTCTCTGTCCCTTTCCTTTATCGTCTTCACCAAATGAAAAACTGAAAATAGTTTTTCATTTCTAAATTGTTGACACCAAGATTTGCCATCAGTAAGTTAGAACCCAAATGCGTCTCCAAGTCTGTTCTTGTGGTGGCAGTAAATGCTGTGAATTGTCTTCCTAGTCTACATAAAGTTTGGGTGGTAAGTGGGTGATAGTTATAGCTAATCTTCCAATGCACAGATTGGCCTGGGAATGCTACATTACCAGCCACACTCTGCCCACCTTTATCTTCACTGCACATGTAACTCTTCCACTAGAGCCATTCTTTTGCTTATGAAATAAAAAACAAATTCCTAAGAAAGTGTGGATGCTACTAGGTTGTGGGACCTAGTTCAGTTTTTGATAAGAAAATATTTAAATTTTTAAAAATGGGGACTTAGGGTATAGCTTAGCAATAGAGAGCTTGCCTTGCAGCTTGAGACCCTGGGTTCAATCCTTAGTACAGCAACAAAAACAACAATAAAAAGGTAATGTTATAGTCATATTGGGATACATTAGGTGAAGACTCCAAAGTTGTCATTCAGTTTTCCTAGATGTTAGCAACTTCAACCAAAGTAGTTATCTATATACTATTTGAATTCATTTTCATATTGACTTCATGAGATCCAGGATTTAATTATGTAAAAAGTTAATTAGTATAGCCTACTACCATTGTATTTGAACCACTGTTATTGGCATAAAACACTTGAAATGTGTGATATTGTATTGATTGAGTCTTACTATTGACCGTGTCTGCATTTAGAATTTCTTATTAGCTGCTATTGTTGTCTGGCAGGAATAGCAGCTACATCTTTTCCCTGAGGTCTTTATTCCTTATGGGTCAGCAAAGCCTGTGCTTTGGTTGAGAATATCTTCATTCACAGTCCCAGAAGTGCCAGTAGAGAGATTTTTAATTATACAGATGCTAGAAGTGGCTCCAAACTTATTTTTCTTCTCATTCAAGCAACTGTACCTAAGATAGATTTTTATTAAACTCTTTCTGCTAAGAATCACTGGCTGATCACTGAGCTGAGAAACTTTGGCTCAAAAATCCTCCACCCTATTAATTACATTTTTTTATTCACTTCACTCAAAGGAATTCTTTGACATTAAAATCTTCAACTCCTGCCTGCTACATAGACAGAACAGATAAGAGAACTATGGGGAGTTCAAGGTGACTAGTGAGGTTGAGAGAGTTAGGAGCAAAGAATTATGGGCTACTTGGTGAAAAATAAACTCACCATAAAAAAGCATACACATGTTGTACCTAATTTTTGGGCAAGGTTTATCACAAAGTTTGCATCGTTTGAACACATGCAGCAACATATAGCTCTACAGGAAACCACAACTAAATCCTTGCAGGGGTGGGGGTGGGGGTGGGGGGCTGAGTTAGCATTGTATCTTTTCCCCAGAGAAACTGAAAACTATTGAAAGCCCAATTCTTCTTGCCCTAACATGAGAAACCTGTGAAATGCCTCAATTTCAAATGTTCATATCTAAATTACTTCATTTAGAACATACAGCAGACATACAGTAATTGAAATACAATATTTACATAATTTAGATTTTCAGGCTAGCTCCTCAATGTTTTTAAGTCCACAAATAAATTAAGGGTGTTACACTTCTTTTTTTCTGTATCCACAGGTTTCACATCTGAGTGTTCGACCGCAATACTTGGGGGAAAGGTAACTGTGAAATGAGCACATACAGAATTTTTCTTGTCATTATCCTTTAAGCAACATATTAAAACAACTATTTGTGTAGTATTTATACCATATTAGCCATTAGTAGTCTAGAGATTATTCAAAATATGCAGGAGGATAGGAATAAGTTATATGCCAATACTACATGATTTTTTATAGACTTGAGCATATTCAGTGTGATGGTAACAGGGAACTGCTCCCCCGCTACCTGCCTCAGACACTGAGGGACTGGATGACTGAAAGGAAATAGACATTGGTAAAGACTCTGGCCAGAGGCAGAAGTTGGGAGAGGTGCTTGGAAGATGGGCTTTAGGGACCAAAATGGAAAAAGGGAGGTGGTCTTTAGTGGCTGAGGGGGGGAGCTGATGGAGACTGACTACCAATAGTGAGGTTGGGAAATGGCCTGTGAGCAAGTGGAGGAAGATCAGTTAAGGCTACACTGGCAACCTGGGGCTTTCCCGTACTTCAGATGGTGAGGTGTTCACGTTTGACTTATCTATAGGAAGGAAATGATCAGGGGGTATTACATTGTAAATGCTTTAAACCCATGATAAATGCTTTAAAGAATACTGCAGAGACAGACATTCAATTTCAATCTCTTAACAATTACCCTCCTCTCTCAACCAAGTTGCCCACTGATAGAAGGGGCGGGCTATGGCTGAGAGGCTGGGTGGCACAGTGCAAGCCACAGATTCACCTGGTTTAGACATCTACCATCTCTGTCCATTGTGTCATATACTTGGCATCTTTGATTACCTAACACAATGCGTGATAGCTTCAAGCACATAGTAGGCTCCTCATAAATGATTGTTGTTAATGAGTGAGCTTTAAAGAAAATTGATAGCTATAGAGTTAAAATCTATAGCTAGCCATGTTATTATTTTAATGCAAACTATGATTGACTGTAGCTTTTAAGACAGTACTTTTGTTTTCCAACAGAAGACTTAAGAGCAACTTTAGGGCTCCTCTGAGAACAGGACTCATGTAGAAAAGGCTTTCAGAGAGATCAAGGCAAAGCCTGTTAATGTAACTCTGTGGCCTCACACTCTAGTGCACAGGAGAAGGCAGGGCTTAAGGACTTGACACTTTCAGAACTGTTGTAGTCAGGAGTTGCAAGGAGAACAATTACATACAGGATACAGAATTTAAAGTATTATTTTATGATGGTCATCCAGAGTTAAATACAAGAAAGTACAGGAAATCTGTCCACAACACTAAAGACCTAGAAAATCCAGCTGAGTGCCTGGATCCCATGGTAATAGCCTGCATAAGTTCAGCTGAAAACCTAGAGCCCAAGATAATGACCCATGCAAGTCTATCCTATGGATCTGCACTGGGAAGGTCCAAAGGTCAGCAGTGGAAGCTAGAAAGTCTATGCCAGCAGGGTGAAGGATCTGTGCCAGCAGGCCGAGGGTTCTGTACTGGAGCCAAGAAGCCATACTCAAAATAAGTACCACAGCCATCCTCAGCCACAACAAGGTCCCAGGCTCCTCTGACAATGAGAACAATTGAGTACATATAGGAAGCCAGCGTGACAAGTTTCTCCTGGAGATTAAACAGCACACATCTTTGCCTCTAGAGCCAGGAAGCAATGCTCAAAGTAAGGACCAGAGCTTCCCCAAAGAGAACCGCAGTCATTCTCAGCAATAAAGTTCTGAGCTCCTCCAATGATAACAGCTGAATTCATATCAGGGAAACCAGCACGACAAGCTCCTCCAGGAGAACCAGTGACTCCAAACAACAACGACAACACTACCACCACTCAGGAGAACTCACAATACTACTGTTCTTCTCCAGGCCTCCTTTTTATGCTGGCAACAGTCCTCAGGTGGGCTATCCATGCTCAGCACCATGCTGACTCAGTTCAGTTTGCGTTTAAATTGCCCATCAGTTACCAATCCACAACAAGAACTTTTTACTGAAGAAAGAAATTATGGTAGCAAGAGAGACAGTACTTCAAAAGTGGAAACAACGTGTCTTTTTTTTTTTTTTGCGGCACCAGGGATTGAACTCACAACCTTGCGCTTGCCAGGCAGGCACTTATGCCACTGAGCTAGATCCCCAGCAAAACAAAGTGTCTTAAGGAAATGTCTCTACATTAAAAAATGGGCACTCCCATTCTCCTTTGTTATCTTGACCTTATGCATTCCTTAAATTTCTATCTTGACATCAGTGTTCAAGATTTGTGGCTGCAAAGCTGATGTGAGTACTCACAATATTGGTGGAGATTCCTTAGGTTCACTTTTACTTCTTCTGTCTTTATCACTCCAACATAACACAATTGTAATAAAAATGATCTAGGCATTAGAGAAAACTGTGTTTCACCAGTCATTTATCATAAGCCATGGGCTATCCAACAATCAAAACTCAGAGATTCAGAAAGGAAGATTATAATGTTAATAAGAGCCTCTCTGAGGAAAGCTGCTTGTGCAGACTTCAATGTCAGAGAGGTGTGAAAGATTTTTAGTGGCCGACACATTTCTGTCATTTCTTGCCTTATTAGACAACTTCCTCCATTCCCACCCTTTCAACACTTTTTCGGCAAATAGACTTTTCATCCGTTGGTCTTGCACCTTTTCTGGGGAGCAGGTCATCTTTTGTTATATAGGGACAAGAAATGACAGGGAGAGGAAACAGAATACAGTGGCTTTCTCTTTTAGCCAGGATCCCAAATAGAAGTAGAGGAATATGCATTATTTAGTGTCTTTCTTCTTCAATCTGTGTATGCTTCATTATCTGGAAAGTGGGAGTAATAGTAGTAGTTATTCTCTGAAAAAGTCAGCCCTTTATCTGTTCCTGTTTCCCATAAAGAAGGAAGATTCAGTTTTGGGCTCAATTGCTTTTCTCCCTTCCCTGCTTTCAAAGAAGAGAGGACCTCCTCTAAAGTGATGATGGTCATTAGTGTGAGACCAGTAAGAGTAAGTACCCCAAAGTTTCCACCCATGGGGCAGTGGTCAAACCTACCATTCTGACTAGATGGTAGAAACTTATGGCACTTGAGATGTAACCTGTGTGCTAGGTGGTCAGATCTCAGTGGAATCTCAAATATATTCTTTTGCAGATAAATAAAAGCACAATTTTAGCCTGGTGGAAATGCAAGGGACCTTGGAAATTTCATAGCAAGTCAAGATATAAAGAATTCCCATAGGCAAAAGTCATAAAATAAACCATCACTCCAAGATGTCTTGTTAAAACAGCAGTTGCTTTTAGAAATATTTAATCCCAAATTCCACTGAAGTGCACGTGGTATTTCCTGTTTCTGGAAACAGAGGAAAATTAAGCTCTGTTTAATAGAAAGCAAGCAGAGCCAGATGTTGGTGTTGGTAACGATCTGCAGAGACCAATACACATGTGGTGGCAGTTAGGGAAATGCATGACAGCTGTCTGAAGCTCTGGGAGCCTAATTTTTTCTTGGCTAGAAAGGAAACAAAGTGTAGGGGCTGTTTTGTTTATGTGTGCAAGGAGACAGCTGAGTCCGAGAGACATAATTTTGGTTTGTAGAGCCAGCAACAGCAATTTAAAATATTTTTTCTCTTCCTTTGACATACTTAATTCAAATCCCTTATTCAAGGAATGTTTAGTATCCAACCAAACACAGCGACATTCTCAAGCTTTTTAAAAAGAATATGGGACTGTTCCATCTTGAAACCAATTACAGCAATTCATAGTGGTTTGCTTTGTCCATATTAATGATTAGAATTTTTCTTAAAATGTGTGATTGGACTTCTTGATTAAAAGAGCCTTTGGATACACAGGAGTGATAACAGTCTACCTAAGCTTTCACTGCCCTCTGTCTTGAATCTTCCTTTTTGGTTACATAGTTTTTTCTTTGTTGCTTTATCATTCTTTGTCCTTTCTTGCTTTTGTGTTTCACTGTTTTTATCCAAGCACTCCTCTCCTACCTCTGTTCTTGGAATGCTAGCTATTATGTTTAAGTCTGAACAGTCCCCCAGCGGGCTCAGTTACTCAGAGCATCATCTTAATGGGCTTTTGGAAGGTGATTGGATGCTGAGGGCTCTTTAACATCATCAGTGGGTTCATCCACTAATGGGACCATAATTTGATGGTATTATTGGAGGTGATGGAAATGAGGTGGGGCCTGATTGGAGGGAGGAGACCATGGAAGTGTGACTATAATGGTTGATACATTGTGTCAACTTGAGAAGTTTAGAAGTTTAACTAAGCAATTCAGCAGAGGGCCAAGATCCTCACTTTGTAAACATCCTCATCCTGTGCAAGGGGAGGGCACTGAGATGGTGTGAGTGTTACATACACCCACCCTAGGGTGGGTAGCCTGCTTACAATATAAGGGAGGAAAAGAGTCTTGTCCTTCCCCCATTTAGCTCTTGCTACTTTTGCTGTCTTCTGCTGCCTTGGAGTGTTGCCCCTGTGCTATGCCACCCTGCCTTGGAGCCAGCTGATTATGGACTGAAACCTCCACAAACTGTGAGCTAAATAAACCCTTCCTTCCTTAATTTTGAGTGTCAGGTATTTTGTCCCAGAAATGAGAGAAAAGTAACTAAGGCAGTGAGCATGGGGCATTGTGTTAGTTACTTTTCTCTTATTACTGAGACAATATACCTGATACTCAAAGTCAAAGGAGGAAAGGTTTATTTAGCTTACAGTTTGTGGAGGTTTCAGTCCATACTCAGTTGGTTCCAAGGAAGGGTGGCATGGCAGTGAGGCAACCATTCATGGCTGTGGAAGACAGCAAAAGCAACAGCAGTGAAAAGGGAGGAGTGTGCAGAGAGAAGACTCTTTCTGTCCCTTATGTTGTATGTAGGCTGCCCGCCCAGTGACACCCATAGCCCCAGCATTGGACTATGAATCAATCACAAATTCTAGAAGCCTGCCCCAATGACTGCATGGGGCTTTTTTGGGGAACATCCAGACACAAACCATATTGAGACTCTTTCTAGTCTTCAGTTCTATCTTTCACAGCTGTCATGCAGAACAGTTTTTCTCCTTGCACCCTTGTACTATGATGTACCTTGCCACAGGCATAGAAACCACGGCACCAAGTGAGCACAGACTGAAACATGTATTGGTATTAATGATACAGGGTCAGGAGAAGAGATCCCTCCAGCAAGAATGATCGAAGTAAACTGTATTGTAGATACAAGTATATATAACTCAGTTGCTCAATAAAACAGAAAGCTGCTGTGGGCAGACACTGTATGTCACACTTCTTTGTATCTCTTCTCTTCCCATTCCTTAACTGTGCAGTTATTCTATACAAAGTAGCAAGACCATTGTCCATGTCCATCCTTATGATACTGCTGATCCTTACAATGAGGTTGTTTTGGTGAAAGGGAAGATGTAATGTTTATGGGGGAAAATAAACAATGCTAAGAGCAATTCGCCATACTAATTGAAGAACTTTCAAGGTTAATCATCATACATTCACTGCATCTGAGTTGTAAGATAAGAGATTGATCTTAAGGACAAGAAACTGAAGTCCAATTACCAGAATTGAAGGAGAAGGTCTGAGTTAGATCAGTATGAAGATTTACTTGCCATTGAACTCTCGACTAAGATTATTTCGCCTCCTCCTCCTATTTACAATGGATGGGATCAAATTCAGAGCCTGCAGGTTTGGGCCTGTAATGGGAAAATATCATCATCTACAGGACAGAAGAGATAGAGGAGCAGAAAACCAAGCCAGGCATTTTCCTTGTTGCAGTGCCTTCCACAGCATGCAGCTTGACATAAACAGTGGGAGTTACTGTGCCTTCCTCTCCCTGTGCCACATTTTCCCCATCTTGCTTATAGTTTCCTCCTCAGGAAGGTGACCCTACGCTGCAATGAGACCTGACATGGCCTCTTATGAGAACAGAGCTATTACCTGATCCCTAGAGTAGCCTGATACGAAGGGGCAGGGGTAACTAGCTGAACCAATAGGACTAGCTTCCTCGGAAATGTAGGCTGGAGAATGTAGAGTAGGTGGAGGAAATAGGGCACATGAACAAGGAAAAGCAGAGATGCAATAGAAAACACAGCATCCTAACAAATGCAATGAGTTTTCAGATCCTTCATAAATAAAGTTCTCTTTCTATTGCCTGATCTTTGTAAACCAAAAAAAAAAAAAAAAATCTAACATACTCTTCAATGAATGTTTGAAAAATGAATGACTAGAAATACAGTTTTGGTATTACTGAGTACATATAAAGCAGTATTTGGAAGCATTTATGACATAATAAAAATGCTTCTAGTCTTTGTCTCTGATTCCTAACAGAGAGTTTCAAAACCCTTAGAATTTCCTGAGGGATTGGAATGTCTTTTGTTACTCATAATTAACCCCTTGAGGTACTTGAGTTTAAGTTAATGAGGCAAGAGGGAGAACTAACCATGTGATTAGAAGGATGGAACTTTCAGTCACATCCTCCAGCCTCTGAGGAGAAGACTGGGCCTGGCGATTAGGTTCAACCACATGACCTATGATCAATCAGTCATGCCTGTGCAGTGACACTCCATACAAGATACGCAGGACACTGGGGTTTGGGGGGCTTTCAGGTCAGTGACCATACTGACAGTCTGGGAGGGTGATGTACCCTGCTCTGCGTGACAGAAGCTCCTGCCCTCAGTCCCCATCCAGCCCTTGCTCTATGTGTCTCTTCAGCTGACTACTCATCTGTGTTCTTTATAGTAAATAAAATGGTAATCAGCAGTGCAGTGCTTTCTTGAGTTTTGTGAGTCTGATTCCTTCTTGTGAAATGTTGAACCTAAAGAGGGGTTGTGAGACTCCCAGATTTGCAGCATTACATTCTTTGTGCATTTAAAAACATATCATGCTTCAGAGTAGAATGGCATCCTCATCATCTTGCAGAGGAGAGAGCAATTATATGAGGTTTTTAGGTCCCTTTCAGTCAATCTGCATGTGTTGATTTATGGTCAGTGAGTAATCAACAATTTTAACATGTACTTCACTCCACATGTCTCCCATTGGACTGTTATCTCCTGGAAGTCAAGTCTACATCTTCTACATCTTTGTATTTCAAACTATGCATAGCGAATTTTCTCTAAAAAATCCTGAGTACTTCGAAATGTTTATGGCTGACGTAATGTACAAATAAGTACTTGTTAATTACAACCCCTTATATTTCAAACTTATTTAATAGTCTAATCTTTCTGAATATTACTTCAGTAATCTTTTTTCTTTCCTCGTTTCACAAATAGAAAAAGTGAAACCACAGGTAAGTGCTTTATCTAGGATTTGAGAGCAGGTCAGAACTAGATCTGAAATTAAAGGTCAATTTCCTCCGAGTTTTCAAGCCTATTACTTAGCTTATCAAAGTATTAAAGTCCAGTTTTGACTATTCCAAGGAAGATGACAGACAGCAAAGTAGTTGAAGAAGTTTGGACTCAGATTCTATTATGAGCAGTACAGATGGAGACACTTTGTCATTCATCTTAGAATTGTTCATTTAGCCTTATGTTTATTCGAGCAGTTAAACCCAGTGTCTTGCCAAATTATGTCAGTGAATCATTTGCATTGATAGGTTAGGATCTAACTTAATCTAGGATATGCTGAGGAAAAGAAATAGATGCTAAGCATTGACAAAAACAGAAACGAGAAGCGTTTGTTTTTTTTTTAAATCACACGACTGTGAAAAGGTTTTGCTTATCTCACAGGTTAAATGTAATTAGCTCTGTTTAGTTGTAGCTGGACTTACCAACTGAGTCTTGGTCATGCTGTAAATAGAATTAAAACTGTAACTTTGAAGCCAGAGAAAATTTTAATGACCATGGGGGATACCAGCCAACAGTTTATTTCAGATAGGAAAACAGGTAAAACTCAGTTTTATCTGATTCAATATTACTCTTCAGAAGTAATTACTTGCTTTTCTAATATACTAAACTTATACTTTATTGCTAACAAAATCTCTGAAAATGACAGTAACTGGCATTAGGGAACAGTCATTATAGAAACACTCTATTTGCCAACATGCAATCAAGCCCATTAAAAAACTTTAAATTCTTCCTCAAGCATATAGTAAGAAACTTTAAAGTTTATTTAACCCAGTGCTGAGTCCATAACAAATTTAACAATAAGTATGTGTTGATAGATTGATTCTCAACATACTTCCCGAGGAGCTTTATCTTAATGGCAAATGCTGACAGAAATGATGGTTTCCTAGAATCTTAGGGTTAGATGTACTTGTGACATGTTCTGTGAGACAAGCATATGACTGTAGTGGCCATTTTGTAGTTAAGGGGAAGGTTCATAGTCCTTCAGTTCTATCTCTTGATATGGGATCATGCCCAGAAGGCATCTGGGTAGGTGCTGCATGCCCTGTTCCATATCAGCTCTTCTTGTATGTAAGATCTGGATTGACAATCATCTGTATGGTATGAGCTTGACTGACAAACATCTGGGTGACCTGACTCCTCAAGAGGATGCCTCAGAGGTTGACCTGAATTTGATTATTTAAGAACATTTAATTCCAGGGGAGTACAGAGCAGTTTTCTTTTGAGATCCACCCATAGTTATTACAAACTTCCTGAATTTCAGAGCACTTTGCTAGCTAATCTGGACTCTTGTGGCTATTACCCACTGTAGAATCACCCTCATGAGGCCATAGAAGAGTGGGAAGAGGTTTGGTTAGGAAAAAACTGGCCTTGGTTAGAGTGTTCTGTACCTGCTTTGATAAGGACAGCAACAGTCTCAGTAAGGATCCATTTGTTCATCAAGAGAGCCAGCCAGTGATGAGAGTTAACCTCCCACATGGTAGATAACACTGAGGACTTTGCACAAAGGTAAGTGAGGTTTCTATGCCTCTTCTGATATGTACTAGAATCTTAATCAAGATGCTTGTCCTCTCTATGCCTCAGAATTTCTTGTCTGTAAAATGAGGCAATGGCTTATTTTATTTAATACTTAGTAATATGCCAGATAAATACACTAATAATAAGCCTTATGGTTTTTGAGCATTTAGCAGTCTCTGGAACCTATAAAGTACTCAAATCACTACCATCATAGATTACCCTGTGCTAGGGGCTGTATGTACATTTTTTAAATCTGCAGTTCATTTTATATGCACAAAGACAGTATGAGACACTACATTCCCATTTGATAGATGAGGAAACTGAGATGCATTCAGTTTAAGTAATTTGTCAAGACTACACAGCTGGTAGGCAGCAGATCACCTCCATGCCTTTGAATCCAGGTCATGTGGCTCTGGAGTGCAGGCCCTGAGCCACTATTCTCTAATGTTTCTTTCATAAGTCAGAGTGATTTTTATTTACTGTTTTCCTTCCTGTCTTTCTAATTGTGTGACATAGCCGTGACCTCCAATCCCTCAGGTCTTGGGTCTTGGGAGGTACACCAGCTGGCTCCTCCCCAGCTGAGCCACTGTGATCTTTGCCAAGCCTCTTGCCACTTTCATGATTCCCATGAAGGAGACCATGTAGCAGGAGCCACCCACAATTTGCATAGGAGGAGTTACATTTTTGTTTAGATTCTGTTGCTCTCCTTCCCAGAGAACCTTGAATTCTTATTTTATTTTATTTTAATTTATTTTATTATTTTATTTTAAAGAGGATAAAACCCAGGAAAATAAAACAGAATAAAACCAATCAAAACAAACCAGTGTAAGAGATATAGGTCTTCAAAAACACTATGAAATCAACAATAGTTACCATAATGCCTCTTGTTGTCCTCAAAATAGCTGCAGATACCTTCAGACATAATAAAAATCAAACAGAACAGAACAGAATAGAACCAATAAATACAAAACAATGAGTGCAATAAAGGACTTCAAAACAAGACAATAGTGAATCCAAAATGGCTATCATAATGTACTTGCTATCTTTGAAATAGCTGCTCATGCCATTGGTTATAACAAAATCAAGCAAAACAGAGAAGAATAAAACCCAACCCAACAAAACAATGAAAATGATACAGGACTTCAAAACAAGACAATAGGGAATCAACAATGGCTACCACCCTCAGAAGGCAATCCCCCCCAGATGCCACACTGCATACTGTTATCCCCTGAACGGATGATCAGACCACTGGCCCTAGACCCACAAGGTCAGTGAAACACCAAAGCACCACAACCATCAAACTGCATTTCACCTGAATAGCTATCATCACAGCCTGTGTTTCTCCAGATCAGCGGGTTACTTACAGGGGTGGGGATTGGCTCTTCTTGTTTGCCAGCCCAGGTGCTGGAAGGGCCTGGAGTCTGGTTCTCCCCCTGCCAGTGTGGCCCACACATGGCACTGGTTTGCAGAGGGGTCTTGCTTCTTGGTGAGTCCTTATTATCTACCCTCACAGTCCACAAACAGGGCTGACTCACGGAGAAAGACTTGGGTCTGCTTTCCCCCTGCCAGTGGTGGCCCGTGCATGGCGCTGGTTCGCAGGGAGGGCTTGCTTCTTGGTGAGTCCTTGTTCTCTCTTGAAACTTGAATTCTTTCTTTGAGTCTTAATTTCCTAAATTATAAACTTCCATATCTATAATTTCACAAAAGATCACTTGTTTATTTAAATTTAAACATTTGTGGAATACCTGCTAAGTGCAGAGCACATCATGTTCTTTACTGTGGATTGGAAAAAATAAATTAAAAAAGCCATGATCTTAATTAACCACAAGAAATCTTTTTAATTTAGACATTTTATTTAGAAATTTTTGAATAATAAACAACTGTATAAATAACCATGGTGGAGAGCTTGCATAAATTGAGAAGACCTGGAATTGAATATAATTTTCTAGCTCCTAAATATGTATCACCTTAAACAAATTATGTATGTGAATGCTAATTTTCTCATTTACAAAATGGGCTTCATATTATTTGCCTCATAAGATTTGAATCATTGATGGTACTTATTGATATTATTGAAAGCATTCAACAAATGCTTTGAATAAGTGCATTATTTAAAAGAACAAATATAAGGATATCAGTGGGAAAAGTATGTAATACTGTGAGAAGGTAAAAGTGTAAATGGAATCATAGACTATGCTAATTTCCTTGCTTTACTTTCAACATAACCTGCATAAGAGAAAATGTACTGTATTACAAAATGCACTGTAAATTGGCTACAGACTTAAAATCTAGACACCTAATAAAAACTTTTAATTAGGACCTCTTCTAGCTGTCATCTCTAGCAATGCTTTCCTGCACGAGTTGGAGAAGGTGCATTTGTTCCTGCCTGTGTGTTGTATGTTTAGTGTCTTTTGTAGAGGTGACCATGGGATGCAAGGATTGGCTGATGTCTCAAGACCCAAATTCCTACAAAAGACAACAATATATTGTATAAAATAAAGAAATAGAATGCATTTCTCATTGCTGAGTGGTGACACCCATAATTCCAACACCCAAAAGGCCTGAAGCAGGAAGACTACTATGATTATGAGGCCAGTGTGTGCTACATAGTGAGTTCAAAGCTTGCCTGAGATAGCAAGACCCTATCTCAAA
>RJWT010033241.1:0-13950 GCA_004365215.1 Cuniculus paca
CTCCCTGCCTCCACTGAGCACACCACGGATGCTGCTCCCAAAGAATATCACACATTGAATGAGAAAAATGGGCAGCTAATTGCACACAGTATTTGGGATTCTGTCACAAGAGATAAAGATGTGTCCTCATGCAGGTTACCAGGCCCCTCATATATGGCAGATTCAGAAGAAAGCAACTTGCCTTCTGAAAGTCCCAGTCATTCAGCAAATGCTATGGACAGTTGCATCACAGATGGGCTAAAAACCTCTGGAATCAGTGAGTCAGCAGCATGTATACCTCGTCCTGATGACCAGGATACATGGACAGGAACCCTGCCAGCTAATACAGCACCCGTGGTGACCAGGCCTGAGAACCCAGGACATTCTGCATGCTCAGACCCATGGATGGGGCATAGCTATAGAAACAGTGAAAGTGAACACGAAGCCCTGGGAGCCTCAAGCAGAAGGTGCCTTGATAAGGAGGAGGTGATGGGTTCTGGGGACGAGAGTGCCCCAGGGACTTCTGGAAAAGAGGCTGGTGACCACGAACTCTCTTCACCAGTTGCATCTGAATATCAAGAAATCTACACTGAATTAGGCAAAACAAGATCTCTTCCAGATACCTGCAGTCCTCAAACAGGAGAACCAAAGAAAGTTTTAGAGTATGAGGAATCTTCTAACCTAGATTACACAAACAGAGATGATACACCAACAGAGATATCCACAAATAACCTTCAGGCAAAGGAGACCTACAAAGAGCCCCTCATGGATCACAGAAATTCAGGGGAAACTACTGAGATGTCAGGTAAAATGAATTTAACAAAAAATGTATCTTCATCTGAGATGGATCTTGAGAAAATGGAAGAAAATAACATTCTGGAGCCAGAAAGAGTGAGTGAAGGGCCACCTCATGAATCTCCCCGAAGCCTTGTTGTGTGGAATGTCTCTGTAGACAGTGACATACAGGACAGTTACACAAATTCTGAGATAACTAAGACTCTCGAAGTGAACAGTACTGAAAACAGCCTTCCAGGAGCCAGTTCCTCTGGAAGCTATGAGAAAGACAGTCTTTCCAGTGATGACTATACACACTCAAGTGCATCGAGTCCTGATCTAAATGATTCTTCAGCCGCACTGTCCTCCTGGGGCCAAAGACCCAGTACTGAGCATCAGAAAGAGAATCAAGATGAATGGAGTGAACAGAATCACCAACGATCTGAAGTAATGACCACTGATGGCCAAGCAGAAGTAATTACTGAAATGAAGAATTTAGAGACAAACAGGATGGATGAGTTTGAAAAGAGCTTTGATCAAAAGGTTCCTAAATTTTTAGAGATTTGGAATGATTCCATTGATGGTGATTCTTTATCCTCTTTATCAAGCCCTGAAGCGGGCAAATATTTTGACTGTTCAGGTGCATACCAGGACAGAAATCTAGCGGTTAGTCACAAGGAGAACAATAAAAGCATTGTTCCTGAAGCCATGCAGCCAGAGGATGCCAAAGTCATTTCAATAAATGTGGGCTCTGAGGATAATAGTGTAGGTAATGAAGAGTCAGTAGAGAAAGAGCCCCATTTGGTCCCTTGTCACGTTACTCAGAGTCAGTCCAGAGCTTTGGATGCATTGAATGAATCTAAATTCTCGACCACAGCAGAACCCAACACTGAGGAGTTCTCTGATTATGTAGGTAGTACAGAACTCGCAGAGGGTGAGGGTAAGTCACATACATTGTGTGACAGTCAAAGCAGCTCTGAGCACTGGAATTTCTCACCGCTCACAGAGACTGAAATTCAGATCACAGCAGAGGACAAGGAGACACGACCTTCTTCTTCTTCAGAAGCAGGGAAGACAAGAGATGAAATATGGCAGATAGCTCCCAAAACTGAACCAAAGAATGAAGCTCATTCTAAATTGGAAATGCTCGGCTTCTCAGCTGAGAGCAGTGAGTGGTGGGAAGCTCCTGTGCAGGAAGGGAGACCCACTGAGAGGGCATTTCAGGGGGGACTGTCTAACTCAGGCGATGCCCCAGCGGGGAATTCTTCAGTGTATCAAAGCGTGGGTCCATGGGGAGTGCCTACTCAGGGGGATGCTGAGTCCATGCAAACACACTGCACTAATCTTTTCAGTGATGAACTTCGTCCACCCTTTTTGGGTAGTAATGAGGACAATTCCCATGGGCAACTTTGGAACATCCAACCAAGACAGCCAGACCCAGACACTGACCAGTTTACCCAGCTTGTAATATTGGACCAAATTAAAGAAAAAGACTCCAGAGAGCAAACTTTTATGTCTTCCACTGGTCGTGAACTTCTTTTTGAGACACCCACTCAAGAGCAATGTCAGGATACCATGCTATCTGTCTGGGCTCGGCCAGATCCAACGGTTACTCCCTCCAATGAAAAAGGATACATTACAGCTAACATCTCCACTGAGTGTCAGAAAGTGAATTGGTGGGAGCAAGAAAAATCCTACCTTAGTGAAATGACACAGTCCAGCACTGCCACAGACAATTTCCCTGCTGTCCATTCTCCTAGCCAACTGATCAATAAGACAGTCTCTGCATGGGATGGCTCCGACCCTAATGAGGGCCCCCAAGGCACCTTCACCCCCGATATTTTACATGGTAACTTCCAAGAGGGCAGGCTGCTGCCCTCAGCCTCCCCCGACTTGTGGATGGATGTGAAGCAGCCCATCAGTCTGAAGGCAGATGGCGAGAATCCAGACATACTCACTCACTGTGACCATGACAGCATTTCTCAGGCTTCCAACAGCCCTGATCTATGTCATGATTCTGAAGCAAAGCAAGAGACTGAGCAGCCTATCAGTGCTTGCATGGGACCTGCAGTGGAACCCAGTGAGTTTTATCTCACCGAGTCAGAGATGAATGAAGACCTGAGTCAGGAGCCTGAGCAGGAATCTGTCCCATACAATTCGGGACTCTCTGCTGCAAATGTAATTCCACTGCCTCTGGGTACCAATCAATTGAACATAAACGGCGCGTCTCAGCCTGCATCTTCCATAGGTTCTCCTGAGCGTTCTGAAATGAACGAGGACAATGACACAGGTTTAGAAGCATGGAAAGAAGAATCCAGAACAGATGCAGCGCCAGTTTTGGAAATCCAGAGAGTAGAAAATGTGGAAACTCATATTTTTGTCACTCACCAGGAGCCAACTACAGAAGAAAACTGCTCCTGGGTACCAGAGGACGTTTCTCCTGAAAGTCAGATGGGCTCAAGGGCTTTGTTTAACTGTGGGCCACCCTTTGCTCCTGAGACTCCCGCTGCTGTGGCTGATAGCTTGCTTGCCTCAGGTACCTGTTTGGGTGTAAGCGAAGCTGCCTTTGACCACAGTTTCAGTGATGCCTCAGGTCTTAACACTTCCACAGGCACGATAGACGACGTGAGTAAACTGACACTGTCAGAAGGCCACCCGGAAACACCAGCTGATGGAGATGCTGGGAAACAAGATATCTGTTCATCTGAAGCCTCATGGGGTGAATTTGAATATGATGTAATGGGCCAGAACATCGATGAAGAAGTAATGAAAGAGCCTGAACATTTCTTCTACGGTGCTGATCCTCCCTTAGAGGACAATGGTCGGAAGCAATCAGTGGCACCCTACACACCTCCCTTTGACTTGTCCTATCTCACAGAAGCCTGCCACGGTGCCGAGACAACAGAGGAAGCTGGGTCTCCAGAGGATTTATCTCTGGGAAGTGAAGCAGCAGAGATGTTGCTTTCTGCTCTTCCTGATCAGAGTGAGGGAAACCACATGGAGACCAAAAGCAAACAGCCTGGACACCAACTGGTTGTGCTGCATATCCATGAAGACCTGGAGTCAGTTTCTTTGGCTGCAGGAGAAGCAAGCTCCAACTTTGAGTCATCTCCATCAAACATTGACTGGGAAGTGGAATCAGATACTTCTGACTCACCAGCAGGTGGAGACATGGGACCACCAAATGGTAAGAAACTTCTCATTCCCCCCACCTCCAAAAAACTGCTTCTCCAATTAAAGCAATGCAATTGTAAAACATACTCTTCCTACCAGTGTAGGTAAAGAGAAACCAAATTTGCAATGCACGATAATCAAGTTTTATATAATAGCAGTAGAATCTAGTGCTTATAAAATATTACTGATCTCTGATCGTGCAAGAGAAAATCAAACAGTTCTACAAAACAGAGGTGTTTCTTAAATTATCTCTTTTTAGATAATCGTTTGCAAAGATGACAAATCACACAATGTGTTAATTAAATCCCTCCCTGCTTTCACTTTCCACTTCTAGGTGCCAACGAGAGAATATTAGAGTTAGAAGAAGAAAAAATAACCCCTGCCAAAGAGCTGAAGGAGGTAAAATCAGAATACAAAGAAGAAAGATGGACAGGAAAGAATGAAGATCATCATGCAATACACATGGATTACATTCTTGTAGGCCATGAACAAAATTCACCCCTGAAGCCAGAGGCCTGTGAAGCAGGAGAAAGCATGTCTCAATTAGAAACATCATCCATAGGTTCTGAAGAAAAAGAACTGCCAGGAACTCAGGTAGTAAGCTACCCACATATGTGTCAGCCTGCCTCTTTAAACAAAAGCAAAGATCATTCTGTAGAGGGATTGTCACCCAAAGATGATAAGAGGTTGTCTCTTGAAAGTTCTGCCCAAGACCAGAGTTGGATGGTCTTGGGTTGTGGTGAGGGTAGTCATCCATCACCGGAAGCCAAGGATGCAGGGACTGGCTGGGCTGACAAGACTATGGATTCATTCTCTGATCCATGCATGATCCAGTGTTCCCAGATGGGAGAAATGAAGCCTCAAGAATCTTTAGCACTAGAGCAAGCCTCTAGTCTGAGCAGCCAGTCACAGAAGATCAAGAGCCGAGGTAGGGCTGGCCTGGGCACAGTTCTGTTACAAGCTGTCACCCATGACAATGAATGGGAAATGCTTTCACCACAGCCGTCTCAGACAAACGGGATCCCTGAAAGGGAGATGGAGGAGGAAACAGAGTTTCTTGAGCCTGGAACCAGAAAACCAAGACCGAATGGGTAAGCAAAGTGCTAGATTTATTATTTTTCCTAAAAACCATTTTATTTAGCAATCAGGGAAATAGTGAAGGATTGTAGGATATGATAAATACCCAGGTGGTAGGAGCTTTGCTTATGTATTTATTGCCAAGCATGTCCTTAGTAAAAGCAGCTGGTGAGAACTGTAATGAAAATGATAACTTGTGTACACTTTCAGCCATGAAAGGCCCCATGTGCAGAGCTGATACCTTCCCTCCTGCCTCCGCATCCCTCCCACTCCAATACCTGTGTGATCTGAAACAGGCAGTGGGAAAGAGGATAGAGTGGCACTAACATTTATTTAACACCTACTATGCATAAGGCATTTGCATACAACATCTCGTTAAATCCTTCATGCTAGTGGAGGAGAGAAGGGAGGGGGGAACTCGAGGCTCAGGATGTTCTTATAACTTTTTTATAACTGGATCTAAGTAACTAGAGGGAACTCTGGGCTTCAAAGATTCCTGCCTTGAAAGCCCATACCTTTGTGGCTAACACACTGCCTTACAGAAAAGTCACTTTCTGGTTTTATGTCAGCACTTAACTTTCTGGTAAGAGGACCCCTCAGCAGGCTCAAAATGCTAATGTGAAATATTCATCCTTTAATGAGCTGAGAAGTTAGCAAATAATCATCAAATCCATGGCTCCATCATTCATTCATTCATTCATTCATTCATGTGTGTTTTGGGACTCTATTCTTGCTCTGTTTCTGGAGAGCCAGCAGGCATATGACAGGCAAGGGGACACCACTGCTGCCTTCGAAATTTTAGACCCTGCTGAAAATGTTTAGTGTTTTCATTTCTCTCCTGCCTCCTTCCAGAGGCAAAAGGGCAAATAGTGAAATGTACATTAAGCAAAAGGGAAGATGATGTTTTCTCTTAAAAATGCACTGGAGCACAGATGTCTTTTTCCTCCCTCATTTGGGGGTGTAATGGACTGCACACACCGTGTGCTCAGTGTGAGACAAGGGATTGGATTCCAGCCTGGCTCCACACTCCTACCAGTTACATATTTCAGGATTAACTCCAGGCTTATGTTTCCTCACCCATAAAATCAGTAGGTTGGGCTGGATGTTCCCAAGCCTTGCTTCAAATTCTACGAACTTGATTTGTATGGAAACAGCATGTGTCCAAGGTAACTCACATTCACAAATTATACTCCTAGAGGTAAGGAATAAAGAAAACGAGTTATAGCAGAGTGTATTGAGGGTGACTTCAGTGCCATAGGGGTTAAAAGCTGTACCATTTTCAAGCGCAGCTTCAGAAACATGGACATTTTCAGTTGGCCTAATCTTTCTTTTCCCTGTCAAGCTATTTCCTTCCAGAAACCCCAGATCCGTTATGAGAAGGAAAGCAACAGATGGATCCCAGCAGTCTTTCTGGCACTGTTATAGAACGAGCTGAGAACTCAACAGCCATCAGTTGGCTGAGCTATTGTTTGGCTTCTTGTCTGCATTTCGAACATGCTCCTGAAAACCAGCAGATGATAGTCCTCCTTCAGTTGTGCCCCAAGCACCTTTTCTTTCCCCACCGATATTGCTGTTACTTTTTCCATAATTTACTCTGAATGTATCTGAAAGTTTCCCTGTTTGCTAATTTCAGGGATGATACAGGAGTGTCTAAAACAGTAGTTCTCTAAGTGGGACATTGGTACCTCTTGAGTGCTTGTTAGAAATGCAAATGATCACACACACACACACACACACACCACCTTCCTGCAGCATCGGAAATCTGGGATGTGGCCAGCTTGGCTAGAGCAGCTCCTCCCAGGTCTTGCGTATACCCATCGGCCTGAGAGCAGCTGTTCTAAATCATACTCCTGGCCTTCAAAAAGTTTACCATTTAGGCATTAGACATAGGTGAAAAAGTAGATAATAGTCAAGATAGTTTATGACCAATGTCATTTTAAATATAAGTAGGTAACAAATTACAGGCATTTGCTGGTAGACCAGCTCCTGGGTACTCTACCTACACTATCTCACTTTGACACAGGCAACAGCATGAGGCGAGATTATACAAGGGAAAGAATAATAAGAGATGTGTACTTAGTGTGCCTATGTGGAGCCAGTACCAGGGATGACTTATTATCCAACAGACACAAGAAGCAGAGTTCCCTGGTCCCTTGAGGGCCCATGAAAATGTACTTTCTTTTAAAGTCAAAAGAAACAAATGATTATAGCCCTGCATTATATTTGTCTTTATATCATAAATAGTTCCAAACTAAATTTTAAGGAAAGAAGGGACCCAAGACTGTAGGAAGACCCACAAAAAGGCCCAGTGCAGCTAAGGGGTTCAAGAAGACTTGATGTTAAAGGATGATCATGATTTGGAAAGGCAAAAAAGGTGCTAAGAAGCTAGCCAAGGCCACAGAACTGGGAAGAGCAAGATGATAGAAACTGTGGAGACCCTAAGGTAATCACAGAAGCAACACAGTAAGACGTTCAGAGTGAGCGAGGGAACTCACGTGATGGTAAGGTGGGCCAGTACAGGCTCTGGAGGGCCAGTCAGCAGCCTGGAAAGAAATGTGAGCAAGAGTCACTACTGAGTCAAGTCCAGATTCTTCAGGCAGCAGGCTGGAAACTTACAGGATTCTGTCTACCTTGAAGTCTTAAGTGAAATTTCTTTTAAGAGAAAAAAACAATGAAAACGATAAACATTTTTAAAACAAGCTAATAGGAGAGTAACAATGGTCAACACATTGTGTATTGTTATCTTCAAAGTAGTTTTGAGTGGAATTCTTTATGAAAGTTTAGACTTTTCTTAGGCTTTTGGCTGACTGGATGAAGCTTTTGCCCTCACTGTGGAAGGTACTTTGCTTTGTGCAGAGTCTGGTCATTTTGATGGTAATCGGTAATCATGTCCAAAAAAGGCTCTTTACAGCAACATCTATGCTGGTGTTCGACCTGGGAGTCACAGGCTTGCTAAGCTGGCAAATGACTTTGACATTAACTGTCACAGCTTATAGTCAAATGTTGAACCTGTACATTAAGGAATCATTCAGCCATCACAAACTTCATACTTACCATCCGAATTAGGTAAGACCGTGACAGTGGGTACACAGCTGTACTGGGTTTCTCTAGGTGCAGAGCGAGGAAACAGGTGTGTCTGGTGATGAAAGGAAATCATTCCCAAGAGGATGGAGAAAACTGGCCATGTTTGTGTCTCACTCTTTGGTGAGGATGCAGCAATGAGGGATGGGGGAGCAGTTGCTGTCATCAGGGTACCTTCGAAATAGGGTTCTGTATTTAGGAGTAACCTGGCCCTCCTCTTTGCTGAGATAGACTTTGTTTCCTAGCTCTGTGAGTTGAGTTGTTCAGTACTGCTAAAATAAAACTGACTTTCAAAAGAATATATTTCATATTCTGCACAGTCTTCTTCTATGGTGACCTCTGTGTACTCCATCTTGCTAAATTTGGAACTTTGAACCTTTTCCCTGTCTTACAGGATATGGAAGAGAGTTCATCTATTACTACACGAGTGACACCATTAGACCTTTTCATGGTTTTCATGAGAACTTCTAAAACCAGGCTTTTTCTATTTATGCCATACCTTTGGGGAGTTAGTCCATTGGGTGTCTTACCCCATGGACGTCAAAAATGGAAATCAGATAAAGAAAGAATTCTCAGACTCTTTCCTGTCACTGCTGTGTAACGGAAACTCTGAGAAGGGTACACTATTTGAGCACAGGTGGTCTTTCTGCATCTCGTTTTGATAGTCTGTATTCCAGCTCCAAATAATATTCACCCTTGCTCAGATGTGAGTTGGTATTCTATAAACTCTGCTTTTCTCTTGCTTATTTGCTGTCTTTTGACTTTTCCCTAAACTGAACATGGAAGTCTAAACTTGGCACTACGTCTGTGTTAACTTAATTTAGAGTTGGTTACTCAGTGTGCTGTGTTGTATGAGTTGGTAGTGACAATGGCAATACTGTCTCACGGAAAACTCTATAAAACTGGGTGAAATGGCACAAGCCTATACATCCAGCTATTCAGAAGACTGAGGCAAAAGCATCACAAGTTTCTGGTCAGCCTGGGCGAGTTGGTGAAATCCTGCTTCAAGAGGGCTGGGAATGTAGCTTGGTGGTAGTGTGCTTGCCTAGCATGACTGATGCACTGGGTTCAATTCCCAGTATGGGGAGAAAAATCCAAGTTAATTTCTTCCTTTCTGTTTTCCCCTGTCCGCCTCCTTTACATCTCTGCATTTCTGGCTAGCCCTGCCCAGAGAGGATTTTCAATAAGGGCTTCCAGATTAATGAATATTTTATTTTCTTTGGTTTACCTAATTGGCGTTTGAGATAGACAGGAAAAGACTTACTAGCCCTACTCCAATTCCCAGTCTTACAAGCAAAATAACTTCACAAATGAACTGCTAACCTCATCCAGAAATGAGAAGGGTGAAGCTGCCACTTAAACTGACTGACGTCTTCTCACTTCTGGCCAAGTGCCTGTCAGTGAAATGCAACTGCTGAAACAGACATTTCTTTGAAACCTCTGTAGACTGAAGAATTTATCCCTGTTCTCCCACTGTCCCCCTGAAAGGCATGTAAAGTTGAATAGTCCAAGTTCCCAATGAGATACTTGGCAAATGACCGAACCAGTACTTGCCTTCAACTCTGTAGCCCATCTTGGAAGCTGTGGAGCTCTCTGGAGATCCGAGCACCTACTTCCATCCACTGTAAACTGCTACCATGTGGCTGCTTCCCAGCTGCAGTGTGTGAGACCAGTTCCAGTGGCCTGAGGCAGATGAGATCAGATCCCCCTCAGTGTTCTTTTAAGCATCCCAAATATTCATATGTCTAGGATTTTGTGGTGAGGGATTGGGTAGCAAGATACAGGCTGAGTGCCAAAATGAAGTGGTACCACTCAGTTGTCCCCTGGGAGGGACATTGGCAGAGGAACCTGTTCATGCTATGCCAGTTTCTAGTTTAGGGTGGATTCAAGGTGCATCTCCAGCTAGAACCTTGTAGTGTCAGAATTAGTGGCACACTTCCATCAGGCAAAAACTCTCCACGAAAACTGGTGGCATTTGAGGACGACAAGCAATCAGGCCTTTCTAAAGCAGGGTGTATTTGTATGCCAGGGGCCCAGTAAGAGAAAGGTGACACATTCAAATTAGGAAAATCCAAGAGATAATAAAGGAAGAGAAAGCAGCGTATCTCAGCTTCTAAAGTGTACTGAGATAATTTTTTGGCATAGGAGAAGGCACCTGTTTCTTTGGTGCTTTGGAGGATCTGATTGCAAGATCTGAGTGAATCCTTTTAGAACAAAGGCCATCAAAAAAATCAGTATAGGTGGGTGTGGTGGCACACACCTGTAATCGCATCACTTGGGAGGCTGATGCAGGAGGATTGCTGTGAGTTCAAGGCCAGCCTGGGCTATAAAGTAAGTTCAAGACCAGCCTTAATTGTGTAGTGAGACCCTGTCTCAAAAAGACCAAACAAATAAACAAACAAACAAAAAAACTGAAAAAATATCAGTGTAGGATTGGATTACCTCTGGAGAAGTCCAAGCTACTTATTTTACATTACAACAAATTTGCTTCTCTTGCGCTATCCAGATATTTGCCAATATCTGGAGACATTTTGGTTGTCACACTCGGGGTGGGCAACACTGACTTCAGATGCAGCTAGACATCCTATAATATGAAAGAGTTATCCAGCCTCTAGATGTCCATATGTCCATAGTGCTAAAGCTTAGAATCTCACTCGACTTCATTGCTTCACTTTTCTTCCTTGTTTCTTCCTCTGAAAAGATCTTCCATTGATTGATTTAATTGACTTAATATCCACGTCCACTTGCGAGAATATGACCTGTTGGAAAGCAGAAGTTTGATTTCTCTTGCTTATCGTTGTATCCTTGGTGCTTAGAAAACACCTGCCAGGTATTAGGTGCCCACAAATATATCTGACTAGATAAATGGAAAAGAAAATTTAGTTTGTATAATATAATTTGATTTAAATGAAGGTGTAAAATTTTCAGGAGTTCTCTGTTCCTTTTTCTAAGGGAGATGTGCCAGATTATCTTGAGAGTAATGTGCATCTTTCTTTTCTAAAGTTACAAATCCTTCTTTCCCTGCTTTTGAAATCTGAGACCATACCTACCTGTTTTTAGTGTGACTGTACCTCTGCTCACAATTCCCCCAAGATTCTCACAGCCTTTTAGTGTCTGTAGAAGGCTGTTATTCCTTTCACTCAAGTCTATGGAGAAAAATAGGTATGTGTGCTCAGCTTGCTCTTGGTTATCTGTTGCACACACCTTGGCCTTCACAGTCCCTTTACTTGGAATGTCCTTTTGCTTATTAGAGAAGAAAAGTCATTCCGCTTTGTCATCTCTTGCACCATCAAATCAAGCAGCAGTTGCCAAGATATAATATACAAGATCTTTGTTATCTTTATTTTTTAAACCTCAATTAATTAAATAGTCATTTGAAGGTACTAATTAGGCTCTCAGAAAATAACTAAAACTTCTCTGCAGATTTTGACATCTCCCATGCCCTTTTTGTCAATATGATTACCAGGATGCTAGTTATTGCATTTAAGCAGCAATTCTTCTTGAAAAAAAAAAAAAGAAGCAGTGACTGACTTCACAGAAGAATAAGATAATATATTTCCTCAAGCCCTGACTTTGAGGAAGAACTGTTTGGCCCTGGCACAATCTGGGAGTCTACCCTGCAGGACAAAAGGAAGCACCACTGGTGACAGCCAGTAGCCACAGTGCAGAGTGAGTGAAATATTAAAACATTTTAAAAGTGTCTGTGGCTGCCCTGATGATAATAACTTAGTTGTTGTCCATAGTAACATTTTAAAACATTTAAAAACAGAATCAGTTACAGTGTCTCTTGTGCCCCCTGTGCCCATTGTCCACACCCCTCAATGGCTGCCTTTCCCAACTGGGGAGGGAAGCCCCTTTTGGGTGCCAGCATTCTGTAAAGTCGAAGTTCTCATCTTTCAGCCTCTGCGGGACAGAGACAGACATCCTCTGAGCCCGGCCTGCTGGAAGCCACCCCCACCCCCGGTGCCTCTAGGCTTACAGTGGCTTTGAGAAATCCACCAATACTTGTGCTAAACTTCCATGTTGCCTCCCCTCTTGCTAACCTCACCTCTAGTCAGTCTCCTTCATAGCAGAAGGTTACGTGGCACCGAAGAAGTTATTTCGTAACTATTCAGAATTCTGAAGAGTCTCACACTTTTCTTAAGATAACATTTGCTCCTTACTGTTCTCCCTTCCTCACTGCTCCTCCCCAGAACCACAGGGAGGACATTAAATGACCTTCATTTAAGAATAGGAACTACAAGGGATAGGGTCATTTCAGGGTGGTATGGCTGTAGACTTAATATCGGCACTCAGAAGGCTGAGGCAGGAGGATTCCTGCAAGTGCAAGGCTAGCTTGGGCTACATAGTGACTCAAAAGAATAGGAGCTAGCTGGACATGATGGTGCATACTTGTAATACCATTGCTCTGGGAGGCTGAGCAGGAAGATTCCAAGTTTAAAGCCAGTCTGGGCAAATTAGCAAGACCCTGTCACAAAATAAAATAAAATTAAAATAAAATAATAGGGCTGGGGGTGTATCTCAAGGGGATGACTACATATTCAACTCCCAGTAGGAAAAAAAAAAAGAAAAAAAGGATCTAGTGCCTCTTAAGCATGGCCACCTAGTTCCCTATTCTCCCTACTCACCTCCATCAGAATAAGATCATGTAATACAAGATTTCTAGCTACTTTTCAAAATGGCTTTTTTTGCCTAATTATAGCCAGAAATTATTGCTTTACCTGAAGGTATATTTGCCCTAAAGATTATACAAATTAGTATAACAAAGCCTGAGTTTTTATGAAAATTTAAAGTTTTTAAAGTTAATTAGGAGTTGTGCTAACATTTTTTATAATGTTCCTGTTCTTTATAAACATTTTACTTGCTTTATCTACGTCAATATTTCCACTGGCATTTTAAGCGTTACTATTCGCAGCGTTTGCTTCAAGTTTATCTTAGCTCTCTGCATAGATTATCTCTCCATTTCAGGCAAGATCCTTATTACCGCCCATCTCGCAGATGAGCAGGCTGAGGCACCTTGCAGTGTCGTCACAGGGAGTTTGCTAGGAAGGATGGAGGTCAGTTTCTGACTCCATCCTGTGTCTCCAGCGTGGGGCCCGCACTGCCGTTAGCCACAGCCGCGGGGATCTCAGGCCAGCTTCTGACCTCCGAGCTCCGGTCGGGCCTCGGCATGAGCCCTGCCATGCTTCTGGGGTTCATTTTAGCATTATCTTGAACAGCGTTCGTGAAGCGAAAATAAGCGCGCTGACCTTCTGCGGCCGTGCTGCGCAGCCACCCCGTAAGGTAAGCATCAGGACGCGCGCGCCTCGCCCCTCCCGTCTCGCTCAGCATCAGGAGGGGCAGCGCGGTCCTCCCGAGCTGACGGCAACAGCACAACAGCACGAGAGCTTTTCTTTACCGGTCCCCCGGGGATGGAGCCCTGGGCGCCGCACCGGCTGCAGGCGGGGGCGGGGCGGGCAGGTGCGCGGCGGGGCGGGGCGGGGCGGGGCGGCGGCCACGTGACCCGAATATGGCGGCGCCTGTGAGGCGCGGGCGCGCATCTCCGCGAGGGCCGCGCTGAGGCGTGGCGGCGGCGCAGCGGCTCGCGCTTCGGCCCGGAAGCCTCCCGCCACCTCGGAAGGTAGGTGGGGCCCGGGGCGGTTGCGGGGGCGCGGGGCGGCCGGGCCGTGTGCCCGCCGGGCAGCGCTGCGCCTCCTCCCTGCGGCGCCGAGGCCTCCCCAGCGCAGGTGTCCGACGGGAGCCCGCGAGGAGCGGCGCTTTCCTGCCTCCCTCCGCGGTGGGCACGGGAAGCTGGCAGCCGGGGGCATTGCCACACGGCGCGTCCTGAAAGTTACCCAGCCGTGACGTCACTTCTTCATTTGTCTC
>RJWT010033242.1:0-13946 GCA_004365215.1 Cuniculus paca
AAAAACTCCTTAAAAAGATAATTTGGTGTGTGTGTTTATGATATAAATATGTACTGCTTTGATTTGACTGGTCTTAATCTGTTTTCTATTGTTTGATTCAAACATGTGAGAAGGTGTGGACAGCTATTTTGAAGAAAACAAGAGACAATATAGTACCCATTGTTGATTTCCTATTGTCTGGTTTTGAAGGCCTGTAATGCTTTCATTTTTTTGTTCTGATTGGTTTTATACTATTTTTTTAAATTTATTGTGTGTGAAGGTATGAACAACTATTTTGAAGAAAACAAGAGACACTATGGTAGCCACTGTTGACTTCCTCTTGTCTTGTTTTGAAGTCCTGTATTGTGTATATTGTTCTGTTCTGATCTGCTTTGTTCTATTTTGTTTTGTTTTATTCTCTTTAAAACAAAACAAAACAAAAATATGTGCTGTATCTTTAAATGATACGCCTTTGAGTTTCCTCTTGAAAAAATTAACAACTATTCATTTTGGAAAATATATTGTTTATTTTTTAAAAATAAGTTTTTTAAAAAAACGTTGGAGTTGGGTGTGGTGGTACATGTCTGTCTTCCCAGCACTTGGGAGTTTAAAGCAAGAGGATTGCTATGCGTTCAAGGCCAGCTTGGGCTACATAGGGAATTCAAGGCCAGCCTGAACTATGTAGTGAGACCCTGTCTCAAAAGAAAAAGTATTGGAGTGGGGATTGAGTCTATGGCCTTGCATATGCTAAGCACGTGCTCTACCACTGAGCTAGCGCTAGCCCCTAGAACTGGTTTTTTCAGTGTTAAAACTTTGCAATATTTGTTCACACCAAAATATTAAAGCCTAGTAGTATCCGTTCACATCCGTGAGTATATAAATTCTATAACAACGACATCAAAAAATAATCTGAGAATCCCATTTGGGCTAATTTAAGAAATGCATAGCATATGTTTATTTGTACTTAGTATAGCTGAAACTTATGCTTTTGTGAATAATTATATATTCTTCTTTTTAATATAACTCTCTGTATTACATTAGTATTTAACTAGAAACTCACATTTTTAAGAAGTTACATCAGATGAGCAATTTGTTTCTTAAAAATTTTTTTTAGCTAATTTCAGTAGTATAGATAAATGATGTCTACTGAAAATCCAGTTCTGTGCTCTTATTCTCCAAATATGAAGCTGTGGATCTTGAGCTCTTTTATTTCAAATTTATAGATAAGCATAAGTGGTCTGTTAACAGGCCTGTCTTTTTCATTGCATTTATATCATTGACCTTTGCTTCAGAAAGCATTCAACAGTGTTTAATAGAAGGAGCCCATGAAAGAGGGTGTTGTAAAGCCTTTATTCTATGAAAGAAGTCACACAGGCAAGCTTTACATTTGTTGAGTGATTTAAATCTTATACATTCAGAAATTGGCCATGGGCCATGAGTAACATGAGGGAAAAGCACTCCTAGTACAGCCTCACAACCAAAATTTCCCACTCTGTTCTTTATATATTTTTAAAGAGAGAAAAACACCTCTTTTCCTGTTATTTTAAACTATCTAGGAAAAAGTAAAGTACAATAAATATCTAGATTCTGTTAACAGCATTATCAGGGTTTATGGAGTTACTTTTGATTTTTTTAAAATTAGCAATTAAAGAATAGATTCTCCATGGAGAAAGGTGCCTACTTACAGCAGTCTTTTGGTACCTGGAACAGAGTTATGAAGGGAAAATTCCTGTATGGGGCTGGTGACTACTTCGGGAACACTGGCTACATTATGACTGAGATATTAAGTGATTCTGTATTCCAAGATAATTTTTTCTTGTAGGTGGTGAATTAGGAAGGCATCATCATCAGAAGTAACTCTTTATCCTTTTGTGTGTGGAACAATCTTTAGATTTTTCTTTACAGGAAAGAAGAGAAGCCTGTTTTAATAAACATTAAAATAAAAAAGTCTTGGAAATTGGTTAATGAAGTGTTGCTAGTCATTCTTTAAAAGGTACATTATATTCTTTGTAATTTCCTGATAGTATAGAGGGACTTAACTTATTCCTTCTGGTTGAGTCCTGAGATGTTTTTGAACTTCATATTTGATGAATACAGATTTACTTTGCTAGATCTTTTAGTTCACTGTGGGTAAGATATACACATATGTGTATGTAGTGTTTCTTTTCTGTTTTGTAAAGTTACTCTTCAGAGATGCGCATGGTAAATTTATGTTTTATTTAAAAACAATGCTTATCTTTTATATGATCAATGTAAGTTTAATTGCTTTAGTTAATTGAATATCAAAATATCTGGGCTTGTATCTCTGAAATACTTGGACTTTGTTAGGTGGCAGCTGCTCTTCAAGCAGTAAGATTGCTCAGCTTTTAATAGAGAAGAAAAGAAAGGATTTATTCTGGACAAGCTAGAAACAGCATTATGGAAGTCAGAGCCTGCATATATGGTGAACTGTGTTGCTTGGGATATAAAGAATGATAACAGGAAAAGTTTGGCTTTGTATAGATAAACGTGACTCACTAGCTGTGGTTAGTAACTTTATCCTCTCTGAGTTCTTTCAGTAGTAAAATGAAGATTAGAGCTTCTATCTAGTAGAATTGTGTTAAGGGTGAGAGAAAATACGTTTATTGACACGGACCTTCAATAAATGAGGCTTACTGTTTTTATTATTATTAATCACTGTCCTGTTCCTGCTTCCAGATGCCTTACTTTTACATTTTCTTATTTATTTGTGCTTCTTATGAGTACATGTTTGGGGTACATAATGCTTATATTCCTTGTGTAGAATTGGTACATGTACATAACACATCTTAATTCCTTTTTCTATCCCTTTGTCCTCTCTCCCCCTCCCTTCATCTCTTGATTCTCTTTCCATTTGAGAAAACTCTAGTGTCCTACTTGCTATTACTTATCTTTTATTTTGCTCTTTATTTATATGTTAGGTTTTCATATAAGAGGAACCATGTGATATTTAAGCTTGTGTGTTTAACATAGTTCACTTAACATTAGGGTCTCGAGGTGCATCCATTTTCCTATAAATGACTCAGATTTATCTTTCTTTATGGCAGACTAATACTCCATTGTGTGCAAATATCACATTTTTCTTTGTCTATTCCCCTGTAGATGGACATGTAGGCTGTTTCCAAGATTTAGCTGTAATGAATTGTGCTGCTATAAACATGGTATGCATATATCACTGAAATATGTTGTCTTTAACTCTTGAAAGCCGAGAAATTACATAACTCATACTAAGCAGATTTTAATAGAAATATAGCTGGATATGTGATTTCTTAGGATATAAGGCTTTGAGATATGGTAAGCATGTATTATTTACATGAACTTGACTTTCTTTTATAGATTGGTGTTATTTAAAGTCCTAAGAATTTTTCATGTGGACACCCCCTGCTTTTCTAGTACTTTTTGATATTTTTTGAGATATTATAGAGAACTAGAGTAAGTGAAAAACAGAAGTAAAATTCAACTCTAATTACTCAAAATAAATTTTCAGAGGTAAAACACAAAAACTCTCACTATTTAGCCTATGAACAGAGGAATTATGAACAGAGGCACATCTCAAATAGTGAAAAAAATATGTTTAGATTTATATACTACAAGTGGAACACACATAGTTAAAAGTTGTATCACTCCCATTCTGCAAAATTCAACCCAGAGTTCCACTAACTCTCAAATTTAGAAATTCTTTATAGATAGATAAGTAGAGAAGGTGATAAATAGGGGATTGCTTTAATTGATGTGTATAACTGTTAGTTTTATCTTGGCCTCCTGAGCTAAAACGAACAGTTCCATAGGAGCTCATTATTAAGAAGCTGAATATCTAAGAAAATTATGTTAAAAAACTGTTTTATCTTAAATTGTCCCGCATCTGGCATGACTGGTATGAAAATCTATTCAGAAGTGCAAAATTTTGAGGTCGAAAATGAGCTTATAAACAAATGGTCACAGGGCTAGAACTCTGAGCAGAGCACTTGTCTATATGCACAAGGCCCTGGGTCCCATCTCTAGCTATGTAAAAAATACATAACTAAAGCTGAGTATAATTTCAGCGTGGTTAGTGAGGCCTAACTAGCCCATTCCTAAATTGTGTGTGTGTTTTTCTCAAAACCCTAGTATTAGTGTTGTCTTTATTTTATCTTTTTAATTTTTTTTTCCTCTTTCAGTGCTTACTTCTCAAATTTAGTTTGTGGTCTTTTCTGTTTGTTTGATTCTTTTGTCTTTGCAGTATTTAGGATGAAATCCAGGGCATTTGCATTGAGCTACATCTTCAGGTTTTAAAAATTTTTTGAGACAGGGTCTTGTTATGTTTCCCAGGTGGGACTCAAACTTTCAATCCTCGTGTTTCAGCCTCACAAAGTTCTATTGATCCTTACAGGCATATGCCCCATCTGCAGCTTAGTTTGTGCATGTATTATTTGTCAAACATTCATTAAGAGTCTATAACAAACTGAGCATATACTTTATATCCTTTCTGTAGATAGCAAGCTCTCTAAGATATGATCACTGGACTAAGAAAACTTACTTAGTAAAGTATATGACATGAAAAAGATTATTACAGTATATAGTCCCTATAACTGTGATAGGTACATTAAATCCCTGGTACATTAAAGACAGAAAACTCTATGATATGACCTTTGTTTCAAAACATTTACAATCTGATTAGGAAAACAAGACTTACATATTAAAATAATATAGAACAACACAAGTCTGGTATAAAGAATATGAAGTCAAGAAGCCAAGAGATTTCTGTGGACCAGATAGATCAAAGTTTCATGGAGAAAGCAGAAAAAATTTTAGAGGTGAAAAGGAGAAAAGATGTAATATTAAGAATGATCATAGGAAATACAAATGAATGATCATAGGAAATACAAATGAATTTTCATAAGAGTATAGAGTAGAAAGAGGAATTGAAAGTGTCACCAAAGGTTTAATGATTGGAGAGGAATGATATCATTATTATAATGAATATCTATGAGGAGAAAATATCTAAATAGAAATAGAGTACTAAATATAATATTTTTCTTTAGAATTTTAGACTTCTTTTTCTTGGAGGTTTGACACTCTAGAATTTTTATATGGATTTCAAAAATCCTCATTTTGCCATATTTAGCTTAGCTACCAAAATTGCTTTAAATACATCCTAGGCACAAAATAAGGAATAGTATTAACTTTTAGCATCTAAATAGATATGAATTGACACATTCATTAAGACCTTAGTCTTCACATTCTTCAGCCAGAAGCTTGATGAGGGGTAGGTAATGTTTCTTCTTTTCTCCAGATTAGGATGGATACTGTTAAAATGGTGGGATAATTCAGAAAAGAAATATGCGGTGATATGAGTTCTATATCCCAGTGCTTAATAAAAAAAAGATTTCTAAACACTGGGAACTTCTACTCTCTATGGATCTTTTATCATTTATTTAAACTACCAAAGTACAGTGGATTAAATAGTTGCAAAGATTATTATTAGTACCATGGTAGCTGAATTATATAGTCATGAAGCTTTTCAACTTCCAATTTAAGTAAAAATCATTCATACTTCTAGTAACCTTTGCTGCATTAGGAGCATCTCTAACCAAACTGGTTCACTTTTGTTCACTGTTTTTGCTTTTCTTTGCAGTTCTGGGAATTGCCAGTGCAGAGTGGGTGTCACTGGCTCTACATGTAATCAATGCCAAGATGGATATTATGGCTTTAGTGAGAATGGTTGCTTGCCCTGCCAGTGCAATAATCGGTCAGCCAGCTGTGATGTTCTCACAGGTATGTTTTTCCTTAATTTTGTCATGTAATTATTCTGTTGTTCTTTTCATTTTAAAGTCTTTCTGTATATGTCGGTTCTTCTCAAATAGTTATAAGGATATCATTTCGATCACTCAGGCAGCACATATACTAAAATCCCTGATACATTAACTAAAGAATGTAGCAAAAATACAGTGGTAAGAACAGATAAAGAAAGACATGTGGAACACATGCAAGAAGTCTAACAGCGTAATTGAAGACCCAGAAAGGGAGGAAAGAAATACTAGGTCAGAGCAATATATGAAGAGATAATGGCCAAGAATTTGCCATACTGATGAAAGGCATTATTAACCTATAGGTTCAGAAAGCCCAGCAAACCCCTATCAACATCAAAACAAAGAAAACCACATTTAGGTAGACTTAAAAATAAAGACAATTTCTGACCATCATTTTCCTAAATGGAAAGATTAGAAATATTTTTTTGAAGTCCTTTTTTCACCAACCAAAAAATCAGGATACCCTAGTTTCATAAGCACAAGTGTTTTTATGAGAGCAGAGTAGCAGAATATTTGAAATTGAAAGTACTCTGAAAAAAAAATCTGTGTTGAAAGCTTACTCTTCTAACCTTCTGCTCTCAGTGAAGACTGTGTAGGGAGATCAATTTAGAATAAATTGTGGGTTTTTTTCTTTTATATGTTCTATTCCCTGCCAACTTCCAGTTTTACCTTGTACTGTTCCTTTTTTACTGTCTGATCCAGGCACTCTGTCTTTTATTTCTAAAATAAGCCACATTCGCTTGTCTCAAGACTCTTTTTCATGATCTTTCCTCTGCCTAGTCTGTTGTTTCTAATTGATCTTTAGCGCCACCCCAGACCCTTTGTTTAAGTCATATTCTTCCTTCAGGTCTTCAGTTAAAGATCACTTCATTAGAAATCATTTCCGGATGATTAGAAATCATTTCCATGCTAAATGAAAATTTCCATGCTCTCATATCCACTTGTATTTTTTCATGGCATCTATCACAGTTATTAATTGTATTTATTTGTAGATGTGAGTCATGCATGGCTGACTCACTGCATTTTAAGTTCCACAAGGGCAGGAACAGTATCAGTTTTGTTTACCAACGTATATGCGATCTCTGACATGAATTTTGACAAAAGTAAGTATGCACTGGATGTTCACTGAATAAATGAACAAATGAATGGAAAAACATACAGAAGAAAGATAAGGATTGATATTGGGAAATGACAGGAATGCCTCATCATACTGAATAAATTTCACTAGCTCCCTAGATCCTTTATAGTAGTAGAAAGCTGTGGACATTGCTGGTGCGTGTTTTTATTTTTTCTTGCAGCAATAAAGCACTTCCTACTGTTAAGTAAATGCCAACCTGTGCTTGTTGTGGAGATAATTTAAAGCAAAAAGAAACCCTTTTCATGGTTGTGATTTCTAAAAATGGTAATAATATGAGCAACAAGTGATGTCTGTGTTTGTAAATATAATGAAAGTAAAACCCAACATGGAGTACAAATCTTTAAAACTACAAACCTCATGTAAAATCCACCTTTTTTTCTCAAATGAAAATTTTTTCAACAGTGCTGTGATACGGTTGCCCTCTGGTGGCCACTCATATTCCTTATTTTCCCCCTTTGGAGCCTTACTCCATTAAAACTTTTATTTTAGACTGAAGTTGATTTTCAAAGTATTCTTTTTGTAGTAAAACATATTGGGGAAAACATGATGGAAATCAATTTGATGGTAAATATCAGAAGTCCTAAAAATTGCTTCTTTGATCCAGTGATGCTGTTTTCAGGAATCTATTCTGAGAATAACCTTCCTAATAAATTGTTATGAAGATTAAATGCAATACATTTGTGCAGCCCTAATAAAGTGTCTGGCTCATCATACAGTCAGTAAATGATAACTGTAAATATGAGGTCATTAATTTTTATTATGAGAACTAAATTAATTGATTTTACTGGGAACTAAATCCAGGGCCTCACACATGCTAAGTTAGCACTCTATCATTGAGCTACATCCCTAGTCCCATTAAGATGTTGTAAAGAATGATGGAAAACTACATGCGAGGGTGAAAGAAACAGGGTATAAAATAACATGCACCGCATAATTAGACTGTTTAAATAACAAAACCCAAACCTCTATAAATAAGGAAAGATTTCAAGGAAACATTTTCAAAATCATAATGAGCAATTTCTTTGGGTAATTTTCTTTCTGTTTACTTTTGTGGTTTTTTTTTTATTTCTTTATTGAGTACATTTTTCTTAAAGTAGAGGCGGAAGAGGTTCTATTATTTTTTAATCTAGAACTCTGGCTATGTGGTACATTTCTTTTTAAGAATTCAAGGCACCTTCGTGTATTCATAGTGCCCCATGTGAGTAACTTGACCTTGGACGCTTGACTTGAGTTGAGCACTCCTGTGCTTCTTGATGACTTTTCTCACTTTGGGCTATCATACATTCCTGTGTTTCTCTCCACTTCACTAGCTTTCCCTCCTTGGTTAGTTCTACTGAATCTTCCTCAGCTCTGCCGTAAGCACTGCCGTGCCCCAGAGCTTAGAGCCTGATAAATTTGCCTTCTCTATTTATATTTCCCACCTACGTGGTTTCATTCAGTCCCCTAGATTTAATTTCAATGCCATTAGATTTACATTTCTCCCTTAAATTCTATTAATATGCAACAGACCACTTCATTTGAATGCTCTAATTGGCCTCATAAACCTAATTTATCCAAAATAACTATTTTGTCCTAAAAGCTAGTGTCCTTCAGTTTTGTAACTAGTATCATTCACCACACTGCTGAGTTCCAAGGCCTAGGAGTTCTGTTTGATTTCCCTCTCTATCTTACTGAAAATATCCAGTCCAGTAGCAAGTTCTGTTAGCTTCAAAATAAACCGTAAATCTGACTTTGTTCATGACCTTTGTTGCATTGTCCTTGTCCAAGCCACGTCGTCTCTTTGAAGTACTCAGCCACTCTCTCATTTGACCTTTTTGCCTCCTGTCTGTTTCTCTGTCCCTGGACTCTTACCGCATCACAGTTCAGTTTCAACATAACTAGAATGATGTTTCTAAAATGTAAAACCAGATCATGACGTTCTCATGCTTAAGCCCTTCATTGGCTTAACATCCGGCTTGGAATAAAATTCACATTTCTTTTCATGGCCCATGTGATTTTATACATTTTTGGCCCCTGCCTTTTCCCCTGACATTATCTCCTGTTACTCTCTCCCTTAGTCACCTAGAGTTCATTCCAGCCTTCTTTCTGTTTGATAGATTTAAGTTTGCCTTCTGTCCTATAGAAAGGATCAGACATTTCTTCCTACAACAAAGTACATTGCTGAGAGGATTTTGTAAAAACTGTGAAATGGCAAAATAAGGAATAAGGAAAAGCCTTTCACAGGTGATAAGTTATATTCTCAAAGTTTTGTCCTTTGGTTGGAAAGGGGCCCTATATTTGTTTCTTTGATGTCTTATTTTCTTGGTTACCCTTACCAGATTTTTGAGATGCTTAACTAAGGAGTATGAACTCAGGAAACACTCATTATTGTTCTTCCTTCTTGTCCTTCCTTCTTTTTGATTTTGTTTGATTTTTGGTAATCTACTCTTTAACCATCTTTCAGCAAAGAGAATATTAATTTTAAGGCATTATTAAATTTCCAGGGAGTCCCATGCAGAACATAATGAATAACATTAAACTTTAGCTAACTTTATGTCATTTATTATAAAAGAAAGCTCCTCAAGATTAGATTTAAAGGAAACTTAGAGCTCATCTAGTTTAGTTTTTTTTTAAATTTATGCATGAATAACATGAGGCATGGGGGAAAACATTATGTTCTATGGAACAGTCTTTTACCCTTAGAAATATTCACAATATATTAAATCTTTTCCCAAAGAATTATTTTCCCATTTTACAGATTGGGAAAATGAAACTCAGAGAAACTGTTTGCTTAAAATCACATAGCTGGTGAGAAGTTCAGCTGGGAACAGAACTCAGAGTTAATGTTTAGCCTCATGCTGTGTTTCTCATGCTGTATTGGCTCTTGTAGAAGTTGTAAGCTACCAGGAAGGCTAACAAAGAGGTGGGAGGGATCTTTTTTTCTAAACTAGAACTTCAGTTCATCTTAGAAAAGTGAATTCATATCAGTTCCTAGTATATATGGATTTTAAAAGTTATGATCTTTATTTTAAGATTAATCACCTTTAATTTTCTATATGAAATGTTTTTAAATTGCTTGAATGTTTGAAATATTTTGCAACATACATTTGTGTTAGCTTTCTGTTGTAACAAAATACCTGAGATAATCAACTTGCATGGGAGAACATTGGTTTTTTGTTTTGTTTTTTTTGTTTTGTTTTGTTTTTTTGAGATAGGATCTTGTTATGTAGCCCAGGCTGGCCTTGAACTCTCAATGATCTTCCTACCTCAGCCTTCCAAGTGCTGGATTACAGGTGTGCACCACCACACCAGCTCTGAGAGGTTTATTCTGGTTTACAGTTTCAGACGTTTCAGTGCATGGTCACTTGGCCCTGTCATTTTGGCCCCATGTTAAGGCAGAATACCATGAAAGAGTGTGCATGGCATTGTAAAAGCTGATTACCTCATGTTGATCAAGGAGAGGGGTGAGGGGAAGGAAGTGGAGTCCCAGTATACCCTTTAAGGCTACACCCCCAGCAATGTAATTCTTCCAACTCGTTCCCACCTCCTAATGTTTCTACAGCTTCCCAACAACACTAACAGCTGGAGACCACACCTTCAATACCTGAGTTTTTGGAGGACATTTAAGACCAAAACCATAATGACATGTGATGTAATTTTAATGTGTTAATTTTGTACTGAGAAAAAATTAAGATAATAAAAATAAACGACATGTGTATACTAGACATAATTCGAAAATGAGAGAGCCAAAAAACACTGAAAGGACTATTGCCCTGCACAACTGTCATAAACATTCTGATATATTGATATTGATCTGTCTTTATTAATATTCTTTTTTTCTATAGCTGTATTCCAGGTGCATGCTATCTTTAAAGGAAGTGAAAGGTGATGAGTATTTCAGAACTAACGAGCTTTATTATATTTGCTTTCATTTAAGAGCATACTTGCTTTGCAGGTTTTGTTGTTTGTTTGCTTTACTGACTTGTCACTATAAGGTATTGTATAAAACAAACTGAAATAAGTTCTTCTGGAAAAAATTTGAAGTATGCTAATATCAATGGTTTAAGAGAATGAAATTATATAGCAATACTCTCAAAGGTCTAGGGTCCTATCTAGAATAGTTAAAAGCCCCCAAATAATAAACATATAGACCTGTTAACATTATAAGAAATAAAGGATTAAAATATGTATATATTACCATTTTTAAGTAAGGGGGCCAACATGACCTTTTCTTGTCACAATGTTATAGGGGAATGAAAGTCCCAACCTACTAGATGTTACTCACGAGTTTGTGTTCTCTAAAATCAAAGAATGAATTTTAGGAACAACGGAGGTTACGAGCAGGATATATTTATTGAGAGAGAGAAAGCTTCTGTCTGAGAGAGAGACAGAAAGGGTCCCAAGTGGGTTGCCAAAGATTTTGGCTTTTTGAGAGACTTTTGTAGAGTAAAACCACAAGGTTAGGTGGGTCCAAGATAGGGAAAACCTGGGAACTCATAAGGCAAATGGGCATAAGGTGGGACAGAACTATGGTCAACCAATAAGATTAATTGTTCAGGTAAAATTGACCAAATCAGGAACGAAATAGGGAAGCAAGTCACATAGCAAGCGAGCATTCTTAAGGATCAGTGACTTCCTATAGGGGATTGGGATGGTCAAGGTAATCCATACCTATTTAGAAAGTTAATCGCTGATGTTTCTACTTAGGGTATGGTTATATTTGTTTTGCCTTGTCTTGAGATCTGGCTTATAGTGGGAGGTGTCTGCTTCCTTCAAGGTCACAAGACATCTGGTCCTCTGTGTCCACTTTCTTGAGGGCCTGGCCCTATCTGACTGCCTATAGTATTTCCTGTGACAACATCATGCATAAAGGGCTTATTATTGGACCGTATCTTACCCCAGATATCCAAAATCTGTTGCAGAGCTGTTTATCTTTTTTGAGATATTTTTCTATTAAAGTTTAGCATTTTATGAGAACCTTTTCTCTTAAAAATTATTTCCATTGAACACTAATAGAGGGAGAGCAGGTAGACAGATTTTGCATGTATCATGGGTTTTGACTTTTCTTATATATCTGCAGAATGCTTTGATATTTAAGATTGTCTTATTTTTAGAGCCCAAATCCATTTTCCCAGGATGTATTTTTCAGCTATTTTTACTGTCACAAAATACATAGCTAAAGGATCAAAATATAAGATCTGGGAAAAAATAAACTACCTAAGTGTTCAGTGTTATATGAATATATACCAATATTTTTATATGTGAAAAATATTAACACTATCAGGTCTTAAAACTATATGGCTTAGAGTGATGATATTCATATATCAAATTGGTTTAAATCAGAGATATGTTCAGATAATAAACTTTTGGTGATTTGAAGTAAGTTCTTGAAATTTTGGGAAATTCTGTATAATCACCTAAAAAATTGAGATTTTTAACATGTGCGTTAATAACATTTTCTTGTTTTTTTTCAAATCTTGCTCCACTTGTTGTATCAGTCTCATTTTCCTTACTTTTGTAATAGTATTTCTAAATGTTCCTTTGAATTTCTGTAGTGCCCCCCAAAAGAAGAAATATGAAAATACTACATGTCTTAGTTTCTGTTTTCAGATGTTATGCTTCCTCAGTGTCTATAGAACATCTTTATTAACAGTCTCAGAGGAGTTGATACTACAAAACATAACTTTGTTTGCTTCCTTTTCATTCTTTGTTGTTTTATTTTGAAATTTTAAATATAAAAACCTGTGGAGAATAATATAATGAACACTCATATTCTCACACTCAAAAATAATAAATATTAACATTTTGCATTTTGATTTATATTTATACATAAGTATGTATGGCTATATAGTTGAAAGAGGAAATTTAAAATAAAGTTGGAGACCTCTTTTTATCCCTGCTTAGTCTCATTTTTCTCCTTTCTTCTGGAGATAAGCAGTCTTAGTTACTTTTCTTGTTGCTGAGACAAAATACCCAAGTTGTCTTAGTTACTTTTCTTGTTGCTGAGACAAAATACCCGACACCCAAAATTAAGAGGAAAGATTTATCTCAGTTACAGTTTTCGAGGTTTCAGTACATAGTTGGCTGGCTCTAAGGTAGCACAGCATGGCACAGGGGCATGGCAGAGGAGAAACAGTCCACAGCAAGGCAGACAGGGAACAGCAAGAAGCAGCAAGCAAGCCTGCCTTCCTCTCTCCCTTTATATTCCATCCAGACTATAAACCTATTGATTGTTACACCCTACAGCCAGCTGGACCTTTCCATTTTCCATACCCAGAGCTATGCTAAACTAATCAGTAGACTAATTTAGTGTACCACACACCCTTAAACCAAGAGTCACATACCTTAGATCCAACCAGCTCTGAAAAGCCCTACCTGTGAGTGCATGAGGCTTTGGGGGGACCTCTAGATACAAGTCATAACATAAGCACAGCATGAAATTCTCCTGTACCCTCTCATCCCACATTTAAATTTTTACTCCATGAAGGTGTGATAAGAAAAAATTATAGTGGATATTTAATTTAAAAATTTATTACATTAAATGACACATTGCCATTAATCTCCCATAAAATATTCCCCATTGCTTCAAACACATGTATCCCATTGTTCTTGCCACTTTTTATCCCATTAAAATCTTCTTTTATGAGTGTTTTAGTTGTACTGTCATGGTTGCCTTCATGCCCTGAAACCATCCAAAACTTTTACTTTTAATGATCATTTTGACTTTGGGGATGAGACCAAAGTCACATGATGGCAAATCTGGTGAATAAGGTGGATGAGAATAGACCATAATGCTTACCTTTCCACTGGATACACTTGACAGCAACATTCACCATATTTTTGCTCATGCCTTGTAAAAACACTCATAGAAGAGGATCTACAAAAACTGCCTCAGCAAGTGACAAAGAATGATTGGATAAGTGTTCAAAGCAAGGGAGAATATTTTGAGAAGGATAAATGGTAACGTAGTGATAAATTTGTAGTAATAAATTTTTGTAGTAATAAAAATTTTGTAGTAATAAACTTTTGTAGTAATAAATTTT
>RJWT010033243.1:0-13942 GCA_004365215.1 Cuniculus paca
AACTGACTCGACTTTACCCTTCTTTATGGGTAATACTGTCTAATCTATAGACAAGTGATAGATAAATAGAATGATAGATACATAGATACATAGGTACACACTTTCTTTATCCATTCATCTTTTAATGAGCATATACATGGCTTCCATAATTTAGCTATTATGAATTGGTACTGAGAAAACTGGATATCCCTGTGCAAAGTAATGATTCTAGATCCATATCTTTCACCTTCTACTAAAATCAAAGCAAAATGTATCAAAGACTTAAATACAAAAACAGAAACAGCTGGAAGAGAAAATGAAGACACATGCATGGACACAAATTTTCTGAACAGTGCCTCAGTTACAGAAGGAATGGTACCAAGTATCAACAAATGGGATCATATTCAATTTTAAAAAGTAAAAACAATCAACAGAATGAAAAGATAACCTACAAAATGGAAAAACAAATTTGCCATGTACACTTTAGAGAAAAGATTAATATCTAGACTATATGAAGAACTCAAAAAACATTAGGACTCCAAAAGAAAAGATTCTAATAAAAATGGTCAATTGAAATGAATAGGCACCTCTGAAAGGAAGGAATACAAATGACCATTATTTTACTTTACTGAAATAGAAATAAATTTATTCCAGTGAGTTATTTTACTTTTTTGCAATACTTTGGGCTGAGAAGGGATTATTTTGTGGTTTAATTTCTTTATCTGAAAAACAAGGGGTATTCTTGAAAATGTCTCTAATTCATTTAGTTTAAATATTAAATGAATAAATAAGTAAATATTAATTGATGCTTATTTTATTTACCTTTTACAAGCAATATTGTCAAGTTCATAACATTCTCTTTCTTTCCTCTAATAATATGAGAAAACTGATCATTTTACTTACTTATTGATTTTTTTTTTTGCGGCACCAGGGATTGAACTCACGACCTTGGGCTTGCCAGGCAGGTGCTTAGACCACCGAGCTAGATCCCCATCCCTGTTTTTGAGACAGGGTCTCACTATGCCATTCAGGCTGGCCTTGAGCTCACTTTGTAGCCCAGGCTGGTCTTGAACTCACGATCTGCCTGTCTCAGCCTCCCGAGTGCTGGGATTACAGGTGTGAGCCACCACACCTGGCTGATCATTTTATTTTTCATGGATTTATACATAGCAAAAACAGTAAACAGATTGTTTCTTTTTTAATTAACTAGGTATGTTGTTGCAAATTAGATATAAATAATGACCACATTCATCACAGAAAATTTATATTTGTACATGATATATCTTGTTCTTTTTTCCTCATTTCCCTACCTTCCTTAAACCTCCTTTCTTTCCTTATTGAAAAAGGTTTGTTTCCATTTTTTCCTTTTTCTCTCATTTTGTTCTATTCCTTTTCTTACTTTCATACTCCCTTCCTTAATTCCCTTCAATTTGAGTATTTTCTTCCTATTTCATGATATCTATTGTACATTTTGATCCCTACTTACACTTTCAGTTTCTTCTGTCAGATAAACAATGGGATATTTACACATATGTGTTTGATTTATTTCACTTAAAGAGTGTGATTTCAAGGTGCATCTATTTACCTTGAAGTATCTCGAGTTTATCCTTCTCAAAGGCTGAGTAGTACTTCATTGTATTAAAATAAACACTTCTTCTTTATTCATTCATTAGTTGATGGGCTTTAGACTGCTTCCAAGATTTTGGTATTACAAACTGTGCTGCTATAAAAACAGCTGTGCACATATCACTGTGGTATGATGCTTTTAATTCTTTCTGGAAGATACCAAGAAGAGGAATAGCTGAAACAAATGAAATCTTTAGTTTTAGTTTTTTGAAAAATCTCCACACTGATTTCCATTTCCATAGTTTCCATTGCACCATTTTTCACTCCCACTGACAGTACAGAAAGGTTTCTTTTCCCCACAGCTCCTTCAGCATTGGTTATTGGTTGATTTTTCAATAATAGCCATTCTTTTGGAATGAGATGCAATCTCAAAGTTGCTTTAATCTGCATCTCTTGAATGACCGGTGATGTTGAACAATTTTTCATATTTTTTGGCATTTCTATTTCTTCATCTGAGAAGTGTTTATTCATATCAGATGTTCACTGTAGAATCAAGTCTTCAAATTTGAGGGGTCTGATTTTTCTGAGTTCTTTATACATTCTAGATATTAGTCCTTAGATTTAAAAACAGCTGGTGAAAATTTTTTCCCACTCTTGGTTGTCTTTTCACTCTGTTCATGATTTTTTTTTTTTTGCTGTGTAAAGCTTTTTAATGAGATTGTAATTGTTAATTCTTCATAGTATTTCCCATGCAATCGAGAATTTGTTCATAAAGTTTTTGCCTACATCTTTGTCTATAAGAGTTCTATTCTTTCCAGCAGCTTTAGTGTTACTGTTTTGATAAATAGATCTTTGATCTATTTTGATCTTAAATTAGTGCATGATGACAGATATTGGTCTAGTTTTAGTCTTTGGCATGTGGAAAGCCAAGTTTTTCCAGGACACTTTATTAAAAAGGCTGTCTTTCCTCTAGTGAGGGTGTTTGGCCACTTTTTCAAAGATAAGGTGGCTGACTGTATTTGCAGTTGTTTCCACATCTTCTAATCTGTTTCACTGATCGCTGGGTCTTTCTTTTTGTCAATACCATGCTGCTTTTATCACAGTAGCTCTGTAGTATAATTTCAAGTCAGATATTATGATGCCCCCTGCCTTGCCTTTGTTACCCAGAATTTCTTTTTTGTTATTCTAGGTCTCTTTTGATTTCAAATAAATTTTAGGATTGTTTTCTAAAATTCTGTGAGGTATGTTAGTGTTATTTTCATTAGAATTACATTAAATGTGCATAGCAATTATGGCACTATGGCCATTTTCACTATGTTGTTGTTCCTAATGAAGTGCAAAAGATATTTTTTCATTATCTGATATCCTCTTTGATCTCCTTTTTCATAGTAGTTTTCAATGCAAAGGTCTTTTTTTCCTTTGTTAGATTGATTCCAAAGTAATTCTTGTTTTTGGTTGCAATTGTGAAAGTTGTACTTTCCTTAATTTCTCTCATACTGAGTTTGTTATTTGTGTACAGGAATACTATTGATTTTTGCATATTGGGCTTTTTATCCAGGTATGCTACTGAATTTGGTTATTAAGTCTAGACGTCTTTAGGTGGAATTTTTGGGTCTTCTATGTAGAGTATCATGTCATCTGAAAATAATGATAATTTCTTGTTTTTCTCCCTTTATTCTTTTATTTCTTTTTCTTGTCTAGTTGATCTGGTCAGTGTTTCCAGATCTATATTGAATGAGAGTGGTGAAAATGGACATCCTTTTCTTGTTCCTGATTTTAAGTGAAAGTTTTCTGCTTTTTAACATTTAGTATGATGATGGCTATTGGTTTGTCATAGATTGCTTTTATCAGATTGAGATAAAGATCATCTATTGTCATTTTCTGTATTTTTTTATCATAAGTATGTGTTGGACTTTATCAAATGCTTTTCTCTGTCTATTGAGATGACTATGTGATTTTTGTCTTTGGCTGTATTGATATGATGTATCACGTTAATTGATTTGTGTATATTGAACCATCCTTGCATCCCTGGGGTGAATCCTATTTGGTCATTGGTGTTTAATCTTCTTCATAATTTGCTGTATTCTGTTTTCAAGTATGTTGTTGAGGAATTTTTTTTCTTTTTCGGCACCAGGGATTGAACTCATGACCTTGCGCTTGCTGGGCAGGCACTTAGACCACTGAGCTAGATCCCCAGCCCTGTTTTTGAGACAGGGTCTCACTATGCCATTCAGGCTGGCCTTGAACTCACTTTGTAGCCCAGGCTGGTCTTGAACTCACAACGATCCATCTGTCTCAGCCTCCCGAGTGCTGGGATTACAGGTGTGAGCCACCACACCCGGCTTGTTGAGGAATTTTACATCTGTATTTATTGGAGATAATGGCCTGTAGTTCTCTTTTTTGGTTGGATCTTTCTCTGGCTTTGGCTTCAGCATCAGTGAATAATTGAGATCTGGGCTTTTTTTCCCTGTATGTTTTAATTATATCGTCAACTTCATTGATGGGTATCGGATTATTTAGAATTTGTATCTTCTTGGTTCAACTTTGGTCATTCAAATGTATCTAGGAATCCACCCATTTCTTTTTTGTTTTTCATCATATTAGAATAAAAGTCTGAGACAGAGGGAGACCCTGCTTGCAGGTAACCAGCTCAGTGGAAAGGCAGAGGCAGGCCCTGCTCTGTGCACATTCCAGCAGACAAAGGGAGACACTACTTGCTGGTAGTCAGCTCAGAGGGAAGGGAGAGGCAGGCCCTGCTCAGCAAGCATTCCACCAGCCCGTGGGATGCTTCCTCCCAAGGTAACCAGTAAGGGCTGGGAAAAACAGAAAAGGGCCCTTCACCAGAACACCCAGTGGTCACCATGGAATACCAGTAGCCAGCACTGCCAGGAAAACCAAACAATCTTGCTCCAGAGAAATTGTAGCCAACTTGGGAGGTGCCTGGAATTCCACTACCCACTTGTCTGGAAGAACCCAGGAAAATGTCAAGATGAAGAAACAAAAGGCAGTCCCTGGACTCCAATCCAAGCAGAGCAAGTCAAGGAGATGAAAACATGGAAGAGATCACGAGTCGCACACCTGAAGTTTCTGCAGTGATGGCAGCTGAAGTAAAGAGACAACTCCATGAGGCTATAAAAGAAATTAGAACAGAAATACTCTCTCAGGTAAAAGAAGAAATGAAAAGCATTTTAAAAGAATTGCTAAGCTTCTCTAAAGAAGACATTGATAAAAAAATAGAGGAGCATAGGGAAATGAGGGAAACCATGAATGAACAATATAAGGGAGATTTTGAATGCATGAAACAGATTCAAAGAGATATCCAGGAAATTAAAATCTCCATTGAACACTGGCAAAATCAATTGAAAGAAACTGAAGATAGACTTTCAGACCTTGAAGACAGTGTGCAGCTTGTGGAAAGGAAAGACCACTTAAAAATAATAAGGAACAGGAAAAACAATTGAAGGACAGAAAGATGATGCAAAGTGAAAAAATTTAAGTGATAGGTACCAATGAAGAAGCAGGGGTCAACACAAAAGACATTAAAATTCTATTTACAGAAGTACTAGCAGAAAACTTCCCAAACATGGGAGAGAGGCATGCTATTCAGATAAGTGAGGCATATAGAACTCCAGCTAACCATAACCAGAGTAAATCCACACCTAGACATATAATAATCAAGATTCAAGAAATTCAACTCAGAACAGAATATTAAAGTTGTCTGAGAAAAGAAACAGATCAAGTATAAAGGAAAACCCATTAGAATCACAACAAACTTCTCAACACAAACCATCAAGTCAAGAAGAGCTTGGAGTGAAATATTTCAAGTCCTGAAAGAAAGCAACTTCCAACCCAGGCTGATGTACCCTACAAAACTATCTTTCAAAATTAACGGAGAAAGAAGATATTTCCATGATAAAGAAAAACTGAAGGAATTCATGACAGCCAAACCAACAGCTACAAAGAATACTGAAGGACATTTTAGAAACAGAAAAAAAGACCATGGTTCCAGGAACAGTGGCAGATGGGGATCACCAAGTGGGACAGACAATATAATGGAGGGAAAAAGTGCACAGCTAATGGCAGGAAAATAGCATGGCAGAGATGAGCCAGTGCATGTTGGCCATAACCATTAATGTAAATGGCCTCAATTCACCAATAAAAAGAAACACAGGCAGAGTGATTCAGGAGACACAATCCATCAATATGCTTTATCCAACAAACACATTTAGCTCAAAAGGAAATTCATAGATTAAAAGTTAAAGGAGAGAAAACAATGCTCTATGTGACAGGGAATCAGAAAAAAACAGTAGGGGTAGCTTGTCCATCAGTTGCAGAATGAAAAGAAAAGATGGCATTTCTATACAATGGAAAGCTACTCAGCTATAAAGAAAGATAACCTTGAGACTCTTGTAGGTAAATGGATACAACTTGAGAGCATGCTCATGGGTGAAAGGGTTGAGTCACATGGGTGAACATCATATTGTCTCCCTAGTATAAGAAAGTGGGGAAATTAGTGGGATCCAAAATACAAAATAGAGGTTGTGAAGGTGAGAGGGGAGGAGATGTCTCCAGGGGGAAGGCAATGACCATTGTTAATCTATTATTCTGTTTTGAACCACTGTAATATTCTCATGGTTCTGTTTAGCTTGGTTTTATTATTTAGTTATGCTTGATTGTATTATATTTGATGGCATGGACAGCTATTGCAAAAATAACAAAATGGATGATAGCAGCCATTATTGATTTCCTATTATCTTGTTCCAAAGCCTTTTTTACTTTACTTGTTTTCTTTTGATTGATTTTATTCTCATTTGCTTTGTTTGTTTTTGTTATGTGTGACGGTATGAACAGCTACTTTGAAGACAAGATGCATCATGGTAGCCTCTGTTGTATTCCTGCAGTCTTGTTTGAAGTCCTGTATTGCTTTCATTGTTTTGCTTTGATTGGCTTTATTCTATTCTGTTTTATTTGATTGTATTATACCTGAGGGTATGGGCAGTTATTTTGAAGATATCAAGTGGCATTATGGTAGCCATTATTGATATCCTTTCCTCTTGTTTTGAAATCTTGTATTATGTTCATTGTTTTGTTTTGATTGACAATTCTATTTTGTTTTTGTTTGTTTTTATTATGTCTGATGATATAAAGAGCTACTTTGAAGATAGCAAGATGCATTATGGTAGCCACTGTGGTATTTCAACTGCCTGTTTTGAAGTCCTGTATTGCTATCATTGTTTTGTTCTGATTCGTTTTATTCGGTTCTGTTGTGTTTGATTTTATTATTCCTGATGGTATGGGAAGTTATTCTGAAGATAGCAGAGGGCAGCATGGTAACTATTGTTGGTTTATTTTTATTTTGTTTTGAAGTCTTGTATGACATTCTTTGTTTTGTTTTGATTGAATATTCTGTTTTATTTTGTATTTGTTTTATTCTCTTCAAAATAAAAAAATTCTATCTTAGAATAAAAGTTCTAGAAGTAGGCATTGTGATCTTCTGAATTTCTGCAGGATCTGTTTTGATTTCATTCTTTTCATGGCTAATTGCATGTTTTCTTCTTTTGATAAATTAGGCAAAGGATTTGTTAATTTTATTTAATTTTTCAAAGAACCTATTCTTCAATTCATTCCTTCACTGTATTGGTTTCTTAGCCTTAATTGTATTAATTTGTGCTTTGATCATTATAAATTCCTCCCTTATGCAAACTTTGGGCTTTGCCTGTTCTTGTTTTTCTAAAGGCTTAAGGTTCAATATTCTGCTGTTTATTTGAGCTTATTCTGTTTTCCTGATGTAATAGTTTACTGCTTTAAATTTCCTTCATAGGACTGCTTTCATTGTGTCCCATAATTTCTGGCATATTGTTTTGACTTTATTCAATTGTAGAAACTACTTTTCTTTTCTAATTTCATGTGTGACACATTGCTTGTTCAGTAGGGCATTATTTATTTTCAGGTGTTCATATAGTTTTTGAGGTTTTTTTGGTCATTGATTTCCAATTTCATTGCATTATGGTAAGATAATAAGCATGTGATAATTTCAAATGGTTTGTATTTAGTTGAGCATATTCTTTCAGCTCTTAGGTGATCTATTTTGGAGAATGCGTGCAGCTAGAAGAATGTGTATTCTCGTGTTGTGGGATAGAACAATACAGACATTTACTAAGTCCATTTGTTCAAAGTTTGGTTCAGTTCTGATATTTCTTTGTTGATTTTTTGTCTAGATGATCATATTTGTAATAGCAGGGTATTGAGGTCCAGCATTACAATTGTGTTAGTATTTATGTGATTTTTTAAGTTCATTAACATTTGTTTTATATAATTGGGTACCCTGATATTTTCTGCATATGTATTTATGATTGTTACCTCTTCCTCCTGGAGCTTTCCCTTAACACGTATGTAGTGACTTCTTAAGTCTCTTTTAATCAGTCATGGCTTGAAGTTCACTTTTTCTGTAAATACAATAGCTACCCCTGCTTTTTGGGAGTTTCTTGTCACATGAAGTATTGTTTTCCCTCCTTTGACTTGCAGTCTACATGTTTCTTTTGTGTTAGATGAATTTCTTGATTGTTGCATCTTTTTTCTTTATCTATTCTGTGAGTCTGTTTCTTTTCATTGGTGGATTGAGACCATTTACATTGATGGTTATAATTAAATGTGTTGGCTTATTCTTGTCATATTATTTTCCTGTTGTTGGTTCCTGTAATTGTTGATTGTGCCAATTGGAGAAGTTTCCAAGTTTAACTAGATCAACTCAGCAATTCTACACCCTAAAGTGTAGAGGACCCTCCTTAGGGTTGCTCATCTGGATGGTATAAAGGGGAAACAAGGAAAGACAGACTCACTTCTGTTCTGAGAAACTCCAGTCTTCACCTTCAGCTTGGTTGTCATCTGGCTTCTCGCACAGACTCTTCAGCTTCTGCCTCAGATTATTTAGTCTTCCAGTGTAGACTCTTCAACCTTCCTTTGCAGACCTGATATGGACTTGCAGCCTGATGCAGACTCACAGCCTTCTGATATGGACTTGCATGTGACACTACGGTGAACTCCAGACCTTGACTGAAACATTTCAGTCTCCAGCTTGCAGACACCCTCTACACACTTCCTCCTCCAGCACTGTGGCTTACCCTTGTAAGACAATCTTCTAATTTCTTATATATTTGTATATATTGTATTATATCTGTTTCTCTAGTAAAACACTAACTGGTAGAGTTTCTATTCTTTCCCGTCTGTTTAATTGCTTGCCTTGCCTGGTGAGTACTTTCTATTGGTGTTCTTGGAATTCTCTTCATTACCTTTTTCTAAAACATCCTTCAGAGTAGTTTGGTGGTTGTGAATTTCTTCAGCTGTTCTTTGTCATGGAAATATCTTATATCTCCATTGATTTTGAAAGATAGTTCTTCAGGTTACATCAGTTTGGGTTGGAAGATGTTTTCTTTCAGGACCTGAAATACTTCACTCCAAGCTCTCTTTGACCAAGGGCTTGTATTGAAAAGTTTGTTGTGTTTCCGTTGGGCTTACTTTTCTAGGTGATTTGTTACTTTTGTGTAATAGCTTTTAATATTTCTTTCTTGTGTTGAATTTCTGGGTTCTTGATTATCATATTCAGTGTTGTACATTTATTTCTGTCATGGCTAATTGGAAATCTGTATACCTCATTATCTGTATGTCAAATTCTTTTTCCATGCTTGGGTAGTTTTCAGCCATTACTTCCGTGAACAGAACTGTGTATTTGTGCTGTCTCCTGCTTTTTCACTCACTTTGAGCCATCTTATGTTGTTCTTCTTTACATCATCTTGCACCTATTGCACTGATTTTTCTTAGTCCCTTGCTATTTCTTTTTAAATCTTTCTTTTCAGGATCACTACTGCAATACTGTCTTCTATATTTGATATTCTGCCCTCATCTTGGTCATATGACTATATACACTTTCAATGGAATTTTTAATCTGCTGGATATCTGTTTGAAACTTTCATGAATTTCCTTTCTTCCTTATGTTGGGCATCTATGGCTTCCATTGTTTTTCTAAATTTCTCTATTTTTTTTTTAAATCTGGGTTTGCATTGGATTCACTAAGCAAATCTTTCATTTTGATTGTCATCTCTTTTTCTATGTGAGACATTATTTCTGATTTGATTTTCTCTATAGCCTTTTTCATTTTTTTTTTAACCTCTAGTGGTACCATTTCAGAAAATTCAGGTGGATGGCTTCTGATTTTCTCTATCTTTTTGTCTTCTAGAGTTATCCTAAGTGGAACTCTGGGGTTGCATTTTGCTTCTGAATCATGTCATTTTCTATTTTTTTTATTTTAATTTGTTTTCTTTGTTGATGTTTGTAAAATGCTTATGACAGGTAACTTTAGTGCTAGTATCGAGACTTCCCTAGGAAATGTCTGTTCCTCAGAGATGTCTTCTTGGTGTTGTGTCTGTCCCAAGATCCTACTTTCCCAATTTATTAGAGATGAGAAGTTGCTATCTACTTGGCTCAGCATTCAACCCTTTGGTACTGAACTATGGTGATTGTTACTACCCCACGCAATCACAGTTTTGCCATACAATAGAGAACAACTGATTAAACAGGTATGATGTCGAAGCTAAAGTGGTACAATTAGCAATAATAATAACATCAAGCACAACCTAAAAACTGTTAAATTTTAACTGTTTATTTGGTACCTTTAACTATGGGAACAAGATTTACTGTTACATAACAAAATCCAACATAAACCAGGAATGACATCCTGTGAGTTTTCCCTTAGAAGAGTGATTTTACCCCGTGTGTGTGTGTGGGGGGGTGGAATTTAAGCAGGATAGATAAAAATAGATAATGGAAAAGAAATATATTAGAAACAGTTCTGAAGAACAAAAGTTGATCACCCAAGCTTTAGGATACTGGAGAAGAGGACAAGACAGAAAGAATGAATAAGAAAGCAAAATAGTATTGCTGCAAACCAGAGAGACTAGAGATAATATTCATTCACATGAAAATATCAAAAAAATCAAGACAGACCATGAGGAAAAAGAGAAAAAAGATGAGGAAAACAAAACAAATAATAAAAGTAAAAATCTAAACAACCAGAAAAAACACAGAAAGCAAACCAAACCAAACCAACCAAACAAACAACTGCCACCAAAATAATAAAATTCCTCTGGTGCCCTCAGTTCTGTGGCAGTGTCCAAGTCAGAGCCTCATTCTGCTGGGTGACGCCATCAAGCATGCAGTAGGATTAGTACTGGGTGTGGGTTCTGTAGCCAGAGTCTTCAGCCAGCCACTCTCTGTATGTTCCTTGACTGCCTGCCATGTCTTCTTATCCTGTATGTCTTTGTGTTGCTCTTCTGGTTGCTGTGGAGCCCTCAGAGACAGTTCAAGTCTGATCCCAGTTTCATGTGCATTAGCCCCTCCAGGCCCTTATACGAGCTCCTCTGTTCCACTCCGCTGTGTCTCTCTCCTGTCCTGCTGCTGGGTGCAGTGCAGTAGGAGTGCTGAGTTCCCACTCATTGCTCTGCCATGGTTTAAGGCTGCTTAAATCCCATGTCACTCTCTCTTTCATGCTGCTGGAAGCAGGACAGTTGGGGTGGTGCCGTTCCACTCACTACCTTCACTGCCACCACTGTGATCTCTAACTTTGTTGTTGCTAGGGGTTCCAATTAGTTACATTTTAGATGATTTTCTTCAGAGTAACTCCAATGTAGCTCCTCCTCTATTCAGCCATGTTGAACCTTCAATTCTTTCTTTTAAACATGATTTTAAACAAAATTTTAAGAAAAACACACCATGTGACTTTAAGTGTCATCTATTAAGAAATTAAATACATTAGGGCCAGGGGTCTAGCTCAGTGGCCTAAGCGCCTGCCTGGCAAGTGTGACGTCATGAGTTCAATCCCCGGTACCGCAAAACAAAAAAGCAAAACAAGAACAACAACAGAAACAACAAAAAATTAAATACATTGAGCTATATGACATGCATAAAATACATATTTTATTTTTAAGACAGTTCGGGGACTTTATACTGATTTATCCATACTGCTCTTTCTCTCAATAGGAAAGTACAGTGAGCATTGTTGCTTATGAATCCATTTGTCCTCTCTTTATGTTACGATCCACAAAGGCCTCAGTTTTCTCAAACCATGGGTCCTAACCATTCTTTGTCGTACTTGCAGTCTCATTATTGAATGAATTTGGCTGATTTCTCTCCTTTTAAAAGTCTTCAATTTATGTTACTATATTCATCGTCTGTCAGCTATCCTGCTCCATCTGTACTCTTGTAGTCTTTTTGCTGGATATTACTTTTAGATAATGTAAGACTTATGTACAGAATTTTCTCTTATGCAACATATCCCTACTTTGTATAATTCATGCAGTCCCACACCTTCAGAAACTGTTTATATGTTGATATTTCCCAAAAGTCTGTCACCAGTCCAGTTTTCACTTTTTAATTTCAAGCCTTATAAGCAACACTCTATAGTACAACTACTTTTAGATACAATATCTCTCCTTTTGAGCATGATCAAAATTCTGTCTTCATTCTGTGAGCAGACCTATTCCTCTTTTAGTCCTCTTTGTTTCAACATAGGATGCCAACAATCACTAGCTGCTGAAGGAAGCTAGTGACCTTCAGTGTGATTAAACTCCAGATATAACCAATATTGTCACAAAAATAATATCTCAAGTTTTTACATTTTCAACTTGCTTCCCTTTCATAATCACCATGGTTTTTCTTTTATTTTCTGTAATTCTTTCCCATGCTCATACCTAATAAATCCAAAATGCTCAATAACAGCCAAAATAATCTTAAAATATGAAACAAGTGATTTTAGTTCTCATTTTCTTCAGTGTCTTTGCCTTGCATTCAGGAGGAAATTTGAAATTTTGACCTTACTCTTATGATGTCCTTCTATCTTTATCTGCAATCACTTTTATTCTTTTTATTTTCCAGTCATTCTGGCTTTCTGTCAGGGCCTGAAAATAATTTTTAGCTTTACATTTTTCTGTCGCTTGCTTGAAACACACTTCCCCATAACTCAATTTTCTTTGCCTGGCTCATTCATATTCACCAATGAAGTTTGGTTTAAAAGTTAAAATCTCAAGAAATACCCCATAATTCTTTTATTGAAATATGGCACTGTATCTCAAGGTAACACTTATTTAGACTGCATCAGTTTCTGAGCTTGATTGTTTATTTCTCTGATAGTTTTATCCTTTCACTGGGAAATAAATGGTGAATATTATTTCTCTTTTACCTATGTTTTATAGATAAGGGCTGCTACAATAAATGGTATATAATTAAGGGTGATTATGTTGCAAAGTCTCCTTTAATTTGATTTTTCTCTAAAAATCCAACATAATTTTGATTACATTTATTTGCATATTCACTATAGTCTTCTGATTTATTGTTTTCTCCTATCTTTCTAAAGCATATTTTACCTCACCAGGATGTACTTATTATACTTCTTCAAAATACTTGAAATCAATTTTGTGTTCTCTTGTTGTGGATACCTGCAAAATGTCACTGTCAATTTTCATTACTTTATGAGTAATATTTTTACTTTAATTTTCCCTACACTTATCTACAGTAAATTCAAACATGTGTCCTGAAATCTCTTCTATCATTTCTTCCCACTCTACTAAAACACTTGTATTGCCAAGGTTCTGCAATTTATCTACTAGTTACTTTTTATTTTTAAATAATTCCCATTTAGTAAATTTAACAATGGCCATAATATCATAATGTAAGCATTAAAACTCTTTTGATAGTTTGCTATTTCAGAATTCCCTTCAATTGTACATACAGAAAGTGTTTCTCTTTCCTCAAAGTGACAAAGATCTTAATTGAGCTTTACATTTTTGTTTTTTTTTTTCAGGAAAGGAGAACAAAAACGGTAAATAGGTCTTCACCTAACTTCAACTGAGTGAGAATTTAATTACAGTGATAATGTAAATAGGAAATTTATTACCAGATCTGGATACTCAGCTTGATTTTTTTCTCTATAAGCAGAAAAATAAATAAATAAAAATTTAGTTAAGCCCATTAAATGCTTATGTGTGCATTCTTTTTTTTCACACATTATTGTTTCCTTTCAGGAAATGTCAGAGATGTCAGTGACTACAAAGCGATCAATTTTATGAGCAAGAATAAAATGATAGTTATGTGAGGCTATAGCAAATTACTTACTTCATATCACGTAGAACAATTTTTTAACCAGTTTGCTTTAGGTGGCTTTCTCAATAGTTATTTGAAAAAAAAAATTCACGACTGGTGTACACAGATGCTTTAAACTTTGTCTTTTCACAGTTGTTTTGTGTAATGTGCTGTCACTGGCAAGATCAATTTGTAGAGACGCTATAGCCAGAAAGAAAACAAAAACACAATTACTACTTTGCTGAGCAGACAATGAAATAATTAGACT
>RJWT010033244.1:0-13933 GCA_004365215.1 Cuniculus paca
GTTAAGTATAGAGTTTGGGAGAAAGAGAGCAGGTAAGACTGGAGAGGTAAGTGGGACCAGATCAAGAGGGAAGGACATGTTCTTTGGGCTTTAATTTCCACTTGCCACATGTATACTGACCTCCATTTTATCTCCACAACAAACATGCTTAGAAAGCATATTGTTACTTTTGTAAAAAGGAGGTGAAGTCTCAAAGTAAAGGGACTTGCTAACATTTACTCATAATTTTCTTCTATCTTCTGTTCATAAGACTGTCTCATTTGGGACTAATGTGGTGTTAGGTGGTGGGAGGAATGCCAATAGCAGATGTTCTCATGCCTCTCATTCTGCAACTCACAAATTGCTCCTAAGCCACAGGTTTCCACGCCCTCTGCATCATCCATTAGGACATTAATCCATGGCTCTTACAGGATTTAAACCTTAGACTGCTTCCCTAGGGGGTTACTGGCAGAAATAAAACGTGACTCATTTGACAGAACTAGGATCCTGGAATTCTTGCTTCTATTTTTGAATGTACTAAATCCAAATAAGTCATTAATGACAAGCTTTGTGGGTAAGTTAACTGAGTAAAAGTGACAAACCAAAATTTCCCTGGAGTATAAACTGCATAAAAACCTGGCAAGATTAGGAGCAATATAATGGTGGCCTGGCTATCCTCTCATTATGAGTAGGTGGTCATGGAGTATGTCATACTCTAAGCCAAATCCAGATGCAAGCCTTTAAATAATATGAAATCAACACTTGAACTCAACTGAGTCTTTGAATTTACTGTTCACTTCTCTAAGGACCCATATTACAACTAGATGAAACAATACCTATGACATTAAAAATCAGTGTGGTGACAGCAAAATTCCTGATTTGCTGATGTAAAATCAGTGGTTTTATGTAAAAATTTCCTGATTTATAAACAATGATTTTATATCGTCTCAATTTTTTTAGGCACCTTTGAGTTGGGAAACATAAGCACTGTTGAAAATAATGAATAACTCCCTGAATCATTCCTCAAGAAAAGTATTACTCTGATACCGAAACCAGAAAAAGATCCAACCAAAAACAGAGAACTACAGGCCAATCTTGCTAATGAAATAGATATAAAGTCATCAATAAAATACTAGCAGCCAGGCGTGGTGGCTCATGCCTGTAATCCCAGCACTCAGGAGGCTGAGACAGGTGGATTGTTGTGAGTTCGAGACCAGCCTGGGCTACAGAGTGAGCTCAAGGCCAGCCTGAACGGCATAGTGAGACCCTGTCTCAAAAACACCAGGGCCAGGGATCTAGTTCAGTGGCCTAAGCACCTGCCTGGCAAGCGCAAGGTCATGAGTTCAATCCCTGGTGCTGCAAAAAAATAAATAAAATAAAATAAAATAAAATACTAGCAATTAGAATGCAGCAAATCATCAAGAAGATAATACACCATGACCAAGTGGTATTCATCCCAGGAATGCAGGGATGGTTCAACATATGCAAATCAATAAATGTAATACACCATGTCAACAGAGCCACAGACAAAAAACACATGATCATCTCAATAGATGCAGAAAAACCTTTTGATAAAGTCCAACATTCATTCATGATAAAACACCCTTCAGAAAATCGGAATAGATAGTCTTTACCACAATCTAATAAAAGCTATCTATGGCAAACCAACAGCTACCACCATACTAAATGGACAAAAATTGAAAGCTTTCAATCTAAAATCAGAAACAAGACAAGGATGTCCACTATTATCACTCCTAATTAACATAGTTCTGGAAGTATTATCCAGAGCAATTAGACAAGAGAGAGAAATAAAAGGAATAAGGATAGAAAAATAAGAAGTTAAATTATCATTATTTTCAGATGACATTATACTCTACATAGAAGAGTGCAAAAGCTCCACCAAAAGGCTTCTAGAGTTAATAAACAAATTCAGTAGCATAGCTGGATACAACATCAGTACTCAAAAATCAATAACATTCCTGTACACAAACAACAAACTCACTGAGAGAGAAATTAGGGGAACAGTGCCCCTCACAATAGTATCCCAAAAAATGAAATACTTAAGAATCAATCTAACAAAGGATGTAAAAGATCTATATATTGAAAATCATAATGCTCTGAAAAAATAGATTGCATAGGATATTAGAAAATGGAAAGATATCCTTTGCCCTTGGATAGGAAGAACCAACATTGTGAGAATGGCCATACTCCCAAAATTTTTATACAGATTTAATATAATTCTGATCAAAATACCATTAGTATAACTCACAGAACTTTAGAAAACATTCCTCAAATTCATTTGGAAATAGAAGAGACCTAGACTAGCAAAGGCAATCCTGGGCAACAAAGGCAAGGCAGGAGGCATCACAATCCCTTACTTGAAATTATACTACAAAGCTACTGTGATAAAATCAGCATGGTATTGGGAAAAAACAAACCTGAGGATCAGTGGAACAGGTTAGAAGATGCAGACACAACTATAAACACACTCAGCCACCTTATCTTTGACAAAGGGGCCAAACATAGCCTCTTTAATAAATAGTGCTGGAAAAACTGACTCTCTATATGCCGAAGACTAAACCTAGACCCATGTCTACCTCCATGCACTAAACTAAAGTCAAAATGGATCAAAGATCTAGATATTAAAACAGAAACACTGAATATGCTGCAAGAGAAATTCGGTAGAAACCTTGAAGTCATAGTGGTAGGCAAAGAGTTCATGAAGAAAATGCAAACTGCGCAGGAAGCACTTAAAAAATCAACAACTGGGATTTCATCTTATTAAAAAGTTTTTGCATGTCAAAAGAAATCACCAACAGAGTGAAAAGAAAACCCACAGACTGGGAAAAACTTTAGCCAATGTCCCTCAGACAAAGGGCTTCTATCTAGAAAATATAAAGAATTGAAAACATAAGGCCCCCTAAATTCAAAAACAGAATCCAAAAATGGGCATCTGAGATGAATACACACTCCTCAGGTGAAGAAACGCAAGTGGCATACAAATATATAAAAAAAGTTCATCACTGATCATTCAAGAAATGAAATTAAAACAACACTGAGATTTTATCTCATTCCAGAAAGAATGGCTATCATCAAGAAATCAACCAATAACAAATTCTAGCAGAGCTGTGAGGAAAAAAGGAACTCTTCTCCACTGTTGGTGGGAGTGTAGACTGGTACAACCACTTGGAAATCAGTGTGGAGATGCCTCAAAAAACTAGGATTGGAGGTTTCATTTAACCCAGCTATTTCCCTCCTGGGTGTTTTCCCAGATGAATTAAAATTATCATACCACAGTGATATATGTGCACCTAGGTTTAGAGCAGCACAATTTGTAATAGCTAAATCTTAGAAACAACCCAAATGTCCATCAACTGAGGAATGGATAAAAAAATGTGGTATTTCTATACAGTGGAGTACTACTCAGCTAGAAAGAAGGAAAAACTTGAGGCTTTTATAGGTAAATGGATGCAACTAAAGACCATACTCATAAGTGAAATAAATCAGACTTGCATGTGTAAACATCATATTGTCTCCTTAGTGTAAGAAACTGACAGGGTAAATAAGATCCAAAAAGTACAATAGATATAGTGAAAGGGTAAGAAACTGCTCAAAGGGAAAGAACAATTTTTGAATGGGGGAAAGGAGAAAAAAAGGAAGGGAAAAGAAAAAAAAATACATATATACACAAGATAGCTAAGCTAATTACACTACTAATTTCTATTAATTCAGTGAAATGAACTGTTTGTGATTATATTGTTTGACCAATTTTGCAAGCCTACTTCTTGCAATCTGAGCAAGTACTTTGAAGATAACAATGTGCAATGTATCAACCACTGTCAATTTTCTATTATCTTGCTCTGAAACTCTGTATCATTTTTACTATATTTTGTTCCTCTTTAAAATAAAAATTAAAGAAAAGAAAATGAGAGAAAAAATCTAGAAGAAAAATCCATATATTCAGCTTTGTTGAGATTGCCTGTGGTGATCTGAACTGCATAGCATTCTTCAAATATATGACAGTCCTGCTATTAGCAAGTTGATAAGCTTCTTCTATAGAAAAAGTTTGGGGTACTGGATGCAAAAATAAACAGAATCATGTTCTGTCGTAACACAACTATGACAGTGCATTTCAATGAAAGATTAATGGGCATATTAGAACTTTCTCAAAATTAAACTGCAAATTCACCTTAAATCTCCCGAAGTACACAGACACAAAGGAGGAAACATCATCTTACATAACTGAACAGTCCATCACAGATCAGTTTTGACTAGATGGACACCATGCTCGGAATCAGGCTCTGATCTCCATCTCTGGATCTGCCTCTCACTTCAGTCACTCCTTACTGTTAGGCTTTGTGGAAAAGCAGGAGCAGGGTGGAGGAGGGGGAAGAGGCTGTAGAGACAGGAAATAGCAAGTATTTTATGTTAGGCATTTCAAAAAGAAAAGAATAAGAAAGCAAAGGAAAAAGAAAAGAGAAGAAAAAGAAAGGAAAGGGAAAGAAAAGAGAAAAGAAAACAAGAGAAAAGAAAAAAGAAAGAAAAGAAAAGAGAAGAGAAGAGAAAAAAAGTCATGAAAGCTGGCGCATTATCATACCATAAACAAAATGCCTTCCCAAACAGACTGGATAAAATGCATTTCACAAGTTAATCTCCTAATTCTCATGGTTGTGAAAGACAGCAACAACTAAAAAAGGAAAATCTCCCTTCTTTCTTCACCAATGAAGATACAAACTCCCCACGTGGAGGGTGAGTCTTTCTCACCAAGGGCTGATTCCCTGGCATTCTCCCCACCTCACCCCCTCCCCATTCCTTCTAGAAGTGTGAGATAGCATCTTTCTTGTGAAATTAAGAGGGATTTATTTTTTAACATAATTTGTGCCATCTTTTGGTTTAACTGGGCTACACTGCAAGATCTCTCTTCAGAGAGTGAGTTCCTGGGCTAAATGCAGGGAAGTGTCTTCACAACTTGTTCCTCCTTCTACTGCATAGACTAATGATGGCCAAGTGTTATTTCCCTCCAGCTGACCTTCTGGCACTATGGACATGTTTCTGGATCTGAAACACAGCTTGTGCACACCACTACTTCCTCTGGAGGTGTCTTGTATATATAGGCTTTGATGATTATACTTTTTGTCTTTGATTCTCAACAAAAAATAGTGGGGAAGTGTAGATACCACAATACCCTTTTACTCATGGAACCACTTAGGGTATTATTAAGATGGTGGAAACAGCAGAAGTTACTGCCTATTAACTAGATATCTGTACATATTTGTTTGCCTGGAGTAATTATTAATGGTGTCTCTTTTCACTCCCCAAAGATTTCTGGTGTGGATAATAAAATATTTTATCATCCTACAAATAACCTGTATTCTGCAGGTGCTGTTACAGTATGTAGACATCTTATATGCAGTGCCACACACAAAAGTGCACTGACAAGAAATTAGTGGAATTGCAATTAATAAAAAGTTCAAACACTTGTGTTAAATAATTACTGATCCATTCTCTTGTTCCATTGATTGTTTTCCACTTGTCTACCCATTTCCATAGACTCACTAGATAATGGACACAGAGTGCATGATGAAGTCAGGGAGGCTGGGAACCAGGTGAAAGGCTTGTGCCAATCATGGGTCCTGGGCGCCTATCAGACCCTGGGGAGGAACTTGCACATTTTGGAAAATGTAGCTCATTTAAAAAGCGATGAGCAGGAAGGGTAGGGAAGAGGTGAGAGAAAATCAAAAGTCATCTTTGTTTGACTCTGCTCCTGCTAGTTTTACCCCATCTTGGGGTGGGAGGTGGAGAAGTTAAAACCATTTGTACTGTCTCAGTCAGGTTGACAGTAGAAACAGCCCAACACCACACCATTTATCCAGGACCTGGTTTTCCTCCTCTATTTTTTTGAGTAGATGGGCAACTGAAATGCAAGTAGTATGCAAGATTGTTGGGAGAGAAGTTCCTGATGGACCCATAGCCACATGAGCGCATCTCTTCTATTGTCTAAAGTGCACTGACAATGCAAAGAGTCACAATGCAAACCACAGAAGCTTTTCAAGCCAAAATCCGTGAGAAGAAGCACATGCAACAACAAATCCTTGTTAAAATGAAGTGCATTGGGCAGCGTGCATGCAATTGTCTGCTCCATGGCAGATAGGCATCATTTTTGGAAAAAATACATTTTAAAATATTCCTGGATGTTATGATTTAAATGTGCATGTCGCTCCAAAATTAACCTTGCAATTTAAACCTTGAAGGATGGTATTACAAGGTATGGCCTTTGGGAAGTGAATAGGCCAATAGGGCTATATACTCACGCATGGATTCGTGCTCTTATGAAAGAGACTGAAAGGGGCACTGTCCTGCCTTTTTGACCATGCGTTGCTTCTGACATGTGAGGATGAAACATTTGTCTTCTCTCCTTTCTCCATGAAAGGACACAGTAAGCCCTTACCTGACACACTCTACTGGCACCTTAATCCCGGACATCTCAGCTTCTGGAACTACGAGGAGATTACTATTGATTACAGTGATTATAGATTACCTAGTCTGTAATACTTTGATCTGGAAGCAAACAGACTAAGATACTAGTTTTAAACAAGTTATTCCTCTTAATACTTCATATATTATTAAAGCAGACCAATAAAATGAAGAGGTCACCTGGCACATCACTCCCCAAGGCTATTCAGATTCCACTGGTCAAATAAGATAAAGGATCATTATATTTAGCCAGGATCACCAAAGAAACAGCACTAATAAAAGATATAGGTAAAGATATAGATATAGTACATATATATAACAACACACAAAAAGATTTAGTGCAAGAAATTGGGCTACATGATTGTGGAGGTTTGGCAAGCCCAACAGCTGCTGAGAGCTGGCAGCTGGAGACCCAGGGAAGAACTGATAATGCAGTCTGATTCCTAAGGCCACGTGCTGGCAGAATTCCCCCTTTTGTGGAGGTCAGTTATTTTCTATTAGGACTCTCAGCGAATTGAGTAAGACCTTCCAGATAATGGAGGGTGTCTGTTTTATTCAAAGTCTAGTGGTTTAAATGGTAAATTCATCTAAGAAACATACCTTCACAGAAAAGTGTACAATAATTGTTGAACAAATATCTGGATAGTAGAGCTTAGAAAAGGAGAAAGAAAGAAAGAAAAAGAAAGAAAGAAAGAAAGAAAGAAAGAGAGAGAGAGAGAGAGAGAGAGAGAGAAAGAAAGAAAGAAAGAAAGAAAGAAAGAAAGAAAGAAAGAAAGAAAGAAAGAAAGAAAGAAGAAAGAAAGAGAGAAAATCAACCTGCCAGATATGGTGGCACACACTTGTAATCCCAGCACTCTGGAGGCTGGGGCAGAAGAATCACTGTGACTGTGAGATCAGCCTAGGATACATAATGAGGTCAAGTCCAGTTAACCTACATAGGGAGACCCTGTCTCAAAAAACAAAACAAAACAAAAAAATCAACCATCACAGTCACTGTCCCCCATAAAATGTTATTCTGGTCCTAGTCACACTTTCAAACCCCAATTAATAGGAATAAGAGGCTAGGAAATATTTGAAGCTGAGAGAATATATTTTGTACTGTAAATCAAAACAAAACACCTATGCAGTGTTATTTGAAATTAGCAAAGCAGAGCGGAGTTCTTTCCTAAAATAGTAGAAAAAAAACAAGTAATTCCATCAAGTTTTCACTCAGGTTTCTTGACCTAGGTTTTGGAGGTTGAGACCTCTGGAAAAATAATCATTTTTTTTCCAATGAGATATATAATGATGAGAGTCAGATAAATAGTATAGGTGAAGATTTCATTGATTAATTCAAACTCCTTGCTTCAGACCTAAATAAGAGACTGTGGTTTATTTATCTTAGGAAATGATCAGGAAAGTTTCTGGAATTGGAGATGTAAAACATTTTTCTTAAACCTTACTTGAAAGGATTTGAAAAATGCTCTACCTCTAGAATGTACTTTTATTTTTATGCAAAGAGATTCAGTGATCCTCAGAGCATTACTGTATGCAACTCCAAAGGCAGTCTGCGAGTGGGATGGAAACTGGACAGCAACTGTCTGACAAGGGTCTCTAGGGGGTGGCACATCTGAACCTCAAATAGAAACTCCTGGTCTGGCGTACAGTTTAACAGTGACACAGAATATTTTAAGTCGTAACTTAAAACCTGTCCCAGAAAACCTTTTGAGCTTCTATTTTTCTACCAGAAATATTCCCAGGTATATCAGGACACCAATAAAGTTAATTTAAATTCTTATACATATTCTTTTCCTTTAAATGCAAAATGTTACCCAGAATTTAAATATTCTTTATGAAGAAATAAATCTTACTTCTGGGAGTGAGAACAAAATACCGCTGTGATAAATAATTTCTGTTTTCTTCCTGGGAGGCAAATAATTATATTCACATTTTACCTCTTACATTTTAGATCTATGCAATATATGAAATAGTCACTTAATGACTAGTTCATCTGGCTATACCAGAAGCATCCTCAATAAAGATTACTGTCATTCTTTTATTTCAACATATTCTGAAATTATGTGCTGGTTTATGTAATGTGCTGGAGATTCTGTGAGGAGTATGACACAACTTCTAATGTCAAAGAATTCTGTTCCAGTAGGGAAGCAGATAGTGCTATGATTTGTATGTTTTTGTCCCTTCTAAAATTCATGTTGAAATTTGATCTTCCATGCAAAATCTTCAAGGAGTATGACTTTCAGAGGTGATTGAGTCATGAGGATTTTGCCTTCATCAATAGGATTAGTTGCCCTTATGAAAAGGCTTGATGGAGAGAGTTCGCTCTTCTTTACATCTTCCCTAATGCTATGGTTTCTGTCTAAAACTCCTCCAAACACCTCATAGATGGGACTGATGTGCTCATAGATGGAGCTTCTATGGATTAGTCCACTAATGGGTTTATACTTAGGTGGGATGTTGGGAGATGAAGCTTGGTGGAAAGATTGGGTCACTGGAAGTGTGGCTTAAAAGGGTATGCTTCCATCCTTCATCCTTGATCCTTCTTTGCTGCGTGCCTGCCATTCCATGAACTGTTTCTCTTTTTCCATGCCCCACTGCCATGCTGCCTTGCCTTGGAGCCAGGAGACTATGGACTGAAACCTATAAACTGTAAGCCAAAATAAGCCTCTCCTTTAACATGTAGATGTTAGGTATCTGTTCAAACAATGAGAAAGTACCTAAGATAGCTTTTGGTACCAGAAAAGTGGGGTTGTTGTGGCGACTCTACCTCATCATGTGGTTCAGAAGTCTTTGAAACTGGTTTGTGGGGAAAGTTTAGAAAGGTTTGGAGATGCCAGCTAGAAAAACAGTCCTAGAATCCTGTGAGCCAGGCTTGATGGGAGATTCTGACTAGAGGTTAGACAGAATGTGGACAGTAATGCAGCTGGAAAAGATCAAATTAAAAAAGGGGTTTCAGTTGGGAAAAGGACTGCATTGGCAGTTGGACTGCAGACCATGTGTAGTATGTTTTTGAAAAAAAAAATTTTGCATTTTGCTCATGCCCAGAGACATTAAGGGAGACTGAGATTAAGGACAGGGAACTAAATAATTTGTCAGAAGAAATTTCAAGGCAGTCTAATGTTGAGTCAATGGCATGGCTCCTGTTGGGAATATTAGCCAGCTCTACCTTGAGAAGCAAGAGCAAATAGAATGATTTATGTAGTTTTGATTTTGGTCAGAAAAGAAGCTCCAGTAAAATTGTGACCTGCAAAGATGAAGCAGAGTAGAACTTGCTTGCTGAAAAGATTAGCAGTTAAAAAGTCAAGAACTTTGGAACAGAACAGTAGAAAAGATAGCCTGAGGGTATCACAAGAACCAGCAGGACTCAGCACTTTGCAGCCTCAAAATGAGAGGTGAAAGACTGCTTTGAGAATAGAGTCTCAGAATGGAGGCAGTCTTGGAAATGGAAATTGATTCCCCAGAATTCAGTTCACTGTGCTCAGTCATTTAGGCCCTCAGAAGCCTCTGCAACTACCAGCAGTATGCAAAAGGGCTCAGCTACTACTGAAACTGGCAGTAGACTTTGGCATCATCCCGATGGTGCTGGTTTTGGATGCTTGCAGAATGCAAGAGTTGTGGGATCAGGAAGGCTTCCACCAAGATTTCAGAAGAAAGCCTGGGAGGCTAGGTGGTGTGCCCTGCTTATGAAGTGAGGGTAAAGCGAAAAGCTCAGAGAGACCCCAGAATATTGGAGAAGCCAGGAACATGGGAAGTCTGAGGAAAGCTGAAAAGAGTGAACAAAGTGGGCCCAAAAGAGAGGCTATGAGGGCTACAGCACTGGTGGTGCCATAGGGGCAGGGTCACACAAACATTTTGGAGTTCACATCTTGCCACACATTGCCCTGAGTGTTGGAAATGTAACTATGGGATTTAATGTTTGTCTTGATGAATTTTGTTCTTGCTTGGGTCCCATTCCTTTCTGTCCTCCTCTTTCTACCTTTTTGAATGGGAACCTTTATCCTGTGCCATTGTATTTTGGAAGTATTTGGCTTTCTTTTCATTTTTTACAAGGGCTTGAAGCTAAGAGTTTGTTGTAAATCATTTTTTACAAGGGCTTGAATCTAAGAGGAGACTTTGGAGTTGGAGTTTTCAGCAATGTTGAAATGTTTGGACTTTGGCAACTGTTAGAGATGGACTAAATGCATTATGGATATGCAGGAGTATTTTGGAGGCTAGGGGCAGAATATTGTGGTTGTTACCTATATGTCACCCCAAAGCCTCATATTTCCCAATTTATTCAGGCAGATAAAGAAGACACTTAGTTATCACGGAAACAGAGGAACAAAGATACAAAAGAGGTTTGAAATTTCTTTAAAAGGGAATAATGACAGTCCCAGTCAGTAATAAAGATATAAATTCTCTAAATATCTACATTGCATCTAGCAATAGGCATGGAATTCCATAAGCCTAGTGCTGCTCTCATCATTAGAAATCTTGAGTCAACTTGAATAATTTTGGACCTCATGGCTCCTCTTCATAGAGAGCAGGCACTGGGCTGCCTGTGCTATGGGGTCTGAAAGAAAGTGGCACCTCTCACAAGCCTGACCAGAAGTGAGGATAAGAGGCAGCCAACATGAATTCACTGAAGGGTGAATTTAAGGAAACTGAAGCACACTGTCCAGAAACTGTCAAACACAGGAGGTATCATGCTCAAGCTCTTGGCTCAACCAATCTCCATATGATGGCTGCTAAAATAATACAGACCTTTATTGCATTTATTATCCATACATATTGCCTGTTTCCAGGAAAAATTTGGGAATGCCTAGGTAAAAGTCACACATATATAGCTATTGAAAAACTAAAATAATGTACAAAGCAAAAAGAATGTAGTGAGTATATAGTTTAGGTTAGTTTTATAAAACTGAGCATTATTCTGTTCTCACTGAGGAAGGAAGGAAGGAAGGAAGGAAGGAAGGAAGGAAGGAAGGAAGGAAGGAAAAAGAAGGAAGGGAGGAAGGGAAGGAGGAGGAGGATTAGGAACAGTATGAATTCATGCAGATTTGTCTTCAGATAAAACAAAGAATCAGCAATCCAGAAACATACATTTTCCAAATGAAGTCCAAAAGGGAGATATATATATATTTTTTTTTTGTAAAGGAGACTAAGTAATTCATAGTTGTACAAAGGATGCAGATATATATATATATATAGCTTGTTTGTGCATTTCTGAATAAAAGCTGAAGTCAAATTAATACAGCTTTGGAAAGGTCTTCCTATAGGGAGCAATATAATGATAATAGCTCCCACTTATTATAGGCCAGGTACCCATGATCTGAAATGCTTGGGACAGAAGAACTTGAATTTATGATTTTTTTTTCAGATTTTGAAATATATATATATATATATATATATATATATATATATATATATTAAACCTGCAATTCATTTGTGTCTCATTTACACTTATCCCCATAGTAGTACAAAGGTAATTTTATGTATTTAGTGTACTTGCATTTTGATCAAGTGCCTTTGTATGAGACAAGGTGGAGAATTTTCCACTTTTGATATCATGTCAGCACTTTGAAAGGTTAAGATTTCAGAGAATTTCTGGATTTGGGGGTTAGGGATGCTGAACCTGTATATGTTGACACTGTGTTGGGGTTTTACAAATTTTTTTGCCCAAAAGTTGTAAAGCTAAAAAGTGGACCTGCGCTGCCTGACCTAAAACTACATTCTTCACACTTTCTTCACCTGGTCATCAGGCTGACTGTTGAGCTGATATAGAGGCAGAGGTATTTCCCTGTGGGAAATGCTAGTTACTAAGTCCCTACATTGTCTGAGTGCATTTTGACACTAACAGGAGAGCAAAAATTTGATCTGGAGATTCCTAACAAATGACTGCAATACTGATATTTTGCAAAACATTCAATTTTTTATGTCAGATTATTGAAAGGTAGAGCTGATTTACTTTTAAATAAAAACTAGAACCAGATATAGACTCTCCAAGATGAAGAGTAAATCTTCTTTTAGCACAAAGATAGGCCATGGGGGTGACAAGGACTGGGACAAAGTTTTCCTAGGGAAGCCAGGTGATGTCTGAAAGGTTTCTGTCCTAATATAAATTACTGGACATAAGGGCAATGGTATAGCCAAACCACTAGCTCCTCCCTCCCCGATTACAGCTTCCTCCTATGTGCGCCGGAATGCCGAAATTCCCACCAGTCAGTTACGCGTCATCAGTGCTCGCCCTCAGTGCCATCCCCTTCCGGTCAGAGAGCATATAACCCCCACCCCCTCTGTACCTGGCGGAGGAAGTAGTTCAGCCATGCTGGGTGAACGTTCCTCCCCGCGTCCTCACCCCCAATAAATCCCTCCCTTAGCTATCGCCTGCTTCTCTCCTGCGCCGCTCCTGCTTCTCTGCGCCGCTTTTAGAATATCCTATCAATGTCCTAGATTCTATACTGTAAGGTTTAAAAGCAAAATACCTCAGTAAGCACTCTTTCTTGAAAGTGACTGACCCTGTCTCAATCTACACACACAAAAGAAGTTTTTACCTTGAAAAATCTAAAGAGGGGGTGAGCATGTAAATCATAGGAAAGATGAACTTCACTTGGATCTCAACAAACGTAGTACCAGGAACCTAAATGATGCCAGTTCTCTATTTCTCACTTAACTTTCTCTCACTCACTTGGCATATTTTACTCTGTGCCCGTTTTTATTTCTCACACTAAGCCAGGCTTTCTCCATGTGATGGAAATATGATCACTGACAGTTCCCAAGTTTCACATCTCAATTCCATCATGGGATGCGACTGACTCACACACGCTGCACCCCTTCTCCAAACAACAAACAAGCTACCCGAGGAATGTCTCTCACTAGAACAGCTTGCTTAGTTACTCATCCCTGCAGAGTTACACGTTTCCCAGGTAGCAGAGTTTCTGAATGGAACTCAGAAAATTGAGTTGCTTCCTTCAGAATAAGGCAGAAGGCAGTAGAGCAAAAATTAAACACGCATCACAATATTGTCTGGACCAGTGGCTTTCAAAAGCAGGTATCACCAACTGTCCAGTTATTTTATAAAATAGACAATATTTTATTTGATTGATGGATTAAATGTTCGTTATCTGATTGAGAAAGAGATTTAAGATAAAGATATTCATAAAATATACCAACATGCTATCAATAAAATATGCCAATAAATCATAAACTACAGATTATGTGAGTATACAAAAAGAAAAAAAAAAGAAGAAGAAGAAGAACTATGGCTGACATGCAGGGACTGGGAGGAGCCGATCAAGGACTCAACTAGCCAGCCTCTCTGGTAAGCTGTGCAGACCGTGTGGGACCCAGGAAGAGAAAAAGTCATTGTCTCCTGTAAGCCTACAGGAACGCAGGTTGAAAATCACCAAATCCTCTCACCCTATAAGCTACCAGCTGGTTTGGAGGTCAACCTGAGCTGATAGCAATTGAGGCACAAAAAGCACCTGAAGGATTGTATTGTTAG
>RJWT010033245.1:0-13944 GCA_004365215.1 Cuniculus paca
CACTCTCATCTCCCTACTCTCTGCTTTCTGTCTTACTACGTGATCGCCTCCTTCTGCCCTCATTCCTATCATTGTGCTACCATACCCCATAAGGCCTTCACCAGAACCCTGGAACCTCCAAATATGTGATATATATATATATATATATATAATCACCTAGCTGGACTATCACTGAGCTAAATATATAGATAATATATATAAATATATAATATATATATTTTTTGGTACTGGGGATCGAACTCATGACCTTGCGTTTGCCAGGCAGGTGCTTATGCCACTGAGCTAAACCCCTGACACAAGGTATTTTCTTATAACAACAGAAAAAGGACTAATAGACTGATCCAAACCCCTAATGATAATTGTGGTAATTTAGATCTAAAATGACCTCCAAAGCCTCATGTGCTTGAAAGGCCATTAGGTTATCAGAGCACTACAGTTGACTTGCTGCTGGGACATGGGGTGTGGTCCCTGGGTGTGTGACCTGGAAGGCTGTATCTCCCTTCCTAGGTCCCATGAGATGAGCAGCTTTCCTCCACCAGACACTTCCACTATGCCACTTCTACCTGGAGCCAGCCACCATGTAAGGACTGAAACTTTTAAAATATGAGCCAAAATAAACCTCTCCTCCTTTAAATTGCAGGTATTAGGTATTTGTCTCAGCAAGTTACTATGACAATTATAGCCCCAGACTGCTACACAATACCTGCTAGGAGCTAATCCTGGCATGAGCTGACTTCCCATGCCTGAATTCCTTACTGCAACCAAACTCCCATTCCTCCAATACACTGGACAAGGATACAGCATTTTAGTGAAATATTAGAGATGGAAATACACTAAACCCTGCCACACTTTACCCTAGCACCATGCATCCTTAAAAACCTGACTCAACTTCCTCCCATCCCATGGAGATACTTGTAATTACTCTAGATGAAACAAACCTTCTCTTCTGGTGCTTACCACCCAGTGTGTCTGGCTTACTCAAGTGATACCACTTACTTCCTTGACCAGAGAAGCAGTTGTGGGCACAAAAACTCTAAGTTTCCCTCTGCCAACTTCCCTCCACTTCCAGTGCTACTTGTATTTTTATACTGCTTTCCTTCCATCCCACAAGGAAGCCTATTTATTTCTTTCCATCTGTCTCCTCTGCCAAGACATTGAGTACAATCATTCCCTTTACTCCTGGAAATTTAATCCATCTACTCCTTTCTTACTCTGATTTGTGTCTTTTCTCTTTCTCTTCTCTGAACTCTCTCCTTTAGCCCTGAGTATCTACCACTCCTGAAACAAAATAGAATCCACTGATAATCCAGTAATGACATTTTCAGGTACATGTAACAGAAAATCCAACTAAAGTGGTTTAAATAATCATAAAAATGTATCGTCTCACATTAATGAGAATCCTGCATGTCAGGCCATGTCCTGGAGCAGTCAGGATCAAGGTTCAGTCTCTGCCTTGAGATCAGCTCCTCTCATGGCAATCATATGGTCACCAGCAGCAGCCATGGCCAAACATTTCCTTATTCAGAAAAGCTGTTCCTTCAATCAGTGTGACTGCACCATAAGGTCAAGTGGCCATTCCGGGACAGTGAGTCAGTGGGCCAGGGGAATAGCCCACAGGGGTGGACACAAGCCTTTAACTCATGAGCCAATCAATGGCAAAGAGCAATGGGATTACCATGATTGGTTTAGATTTATCAGCACACACCCTTTTGACTCTGAGTCAGAAGGGTTTCGTTGGTGTTGGGTGGGAAAACTAACAAAATTACTGTTCTGTTAGGAAGCAAAAAGTGGGGGAACAGACACTTGGAAGAAAATCATGGGTCCATCACCCCATTTTCTCCTAATCCCAGCTACTGTCCTCTCTCTTATTTCCTCAGAACCAACCTGCAGTAGGAAACTACTGCATTTGCTGCCTCCACTACCCAGAGCAATGCAGTTTGCTGCCAATCCTGCCACTCTACTAAAACTGCTCCTACAAAGGTATTGGCGTCCCCATTTAGACTCTGTAGGCTTTGACACCTCCACCGACCCCCTTCTCTACCTCTTTCTACCCATCACCCTACCCAATAACCCTCAGATGGTCAATCCATCCTCTCCCGCAGCAGGTTCCCCATCACCACTCATCAGTATTCATTGCACAAGCATTTTTTAAGCACCTATTATATGCCAGTTGAGTACACCCTGCACAGAATGCCTTACAAATTACTCTTGAATGCATGGTTTAGTCACACCATTTTTCACTGCAAAAATTGGAATAATTTCTCAACAGGCGCCCTGCCTCTAGTCTGACTCCCTCAGCGGTCTGTCTTCCTGGCTCACCAGTGTGATCTTTCCAAATGCAGGCTTGATCGTCACATTTCTGCTAGAGGAGAAAGTCTTCAATCCCCATCACGGCATCCACAGCCATGGCAGTCAGGCCTCACTCGCCTCTCCTACTCTCTAGCACATCCTTCCCTCTCTACCTGTGGAACTGTGAGCATAATGAGTCACAATCTCCGCAACACAACACAAGCTTTCCTAACTTGGAGCTTTGCTCACATGGTCTTCTAACTCAAATGCCTTCCCCTGCTCTTTCTTCTAGGGGAAAGCTTACTCATTTTTCAAGTCCAGCTTCCATGTCACCTCCTCGGTGAAGTCTTCTCCAAGGCCAAATCAAGCATGTCCTCTGTGGTCCCAGAGCATTTGTTCCTATCAATCATAAGCATGTCTCACAGCACACTACGGTTAGGTTTACACTCATCAGTTTGTGCAGGGCAAGGACTGCAGCTAAATCATCATTCTGTACTAAGTCTAAGCACCTGGAAGACAAGTTCCTCAGGGAATCTGAGGGTGAGAAAGGAAGTTACATACAGTGCTCTTGTACATATTTAGTCAGAGTTCTTCCATGACAAGTAGAAAAAAATGGCTTTAAACAAAAAAAACCTTTTTGTTGTTCACAGTATTAAAAACTCTCTTCAAGTACAATCTCAGGCTAAAGAGTCAAGAAGTATCATCAAGTCCAGATTTCTCAGCTCTGCTTCATGCTCTGGTGGCTTCATTCTCTGCTTCTGTGTCAGAACAAAATGGCTGCCAACACCTCCATCTTGGATTACCCCACCCTCAGCTTCACATCAGTGGAAAACAACGCTTTTTGTGGTCATTTGAGCCAAAGGTTCAAGATTTGTCCCGATTAGGACCTAAGTCACATGCAGTATCATGATTATTTGTACTTTACATGTTCATCCATGTTTGGTCATTTGTAGGCCACATGTTCATCCATGATTGGCCTGTTGTAGGTCACATGTTCATCCCTGAGTCTGTGGGAAGAGCCATTTCCACCAAAGCATGGATCAAGGATGGGAGGAGTAACTTCCTCTAGGTAAAAATTACCCTCCAAGATAATTTTTTTTGGTAATGAGATTCTTCACACTACCTGTGGTGGTTCTTGAGCACGTGAAGTGTGATTAGTGTGACTGAAGAACTGCACTTTTAACTTTCTTTAATCTTAATCAGATTTAATCTTAAGTAGCTACATGTGACTTGTGGCCACTGTGCTGAACACCACAGTTCTAGGAGAAAGAAGGTCTACACTATTCAATGTGTGCGGACTGTGTGCTGCCATGGCTTTCCAAGGAAGGTACACACCCAGCTTCCTGTAAACATGGAAGTCTCTGGGGTGGGCTGCATCAGCATGGCCTGCTTGGTTTTTTTAAATATCCAGATTTCCAGGCCCAACTTGATCTCAGATACTGTGTTAGTGGTAGTAGGGTCGAGAATCTGTGTTTTGAAACTTCCAACGTAGGATACATGGCTAATTCTGGGTAATCAGTGATGTTTGGGTGGGGAGTTCATTTACAGGAGATGGAGGGCAGTCTGGGTAGCATCCTTGTGGCTTTAGCATTATTTGGAGTAATTCCAGAGCTTCCAAAGCTAAAGAATATAGGAACCTTTCTTTCATTCTCCCTCCCTCCTTCTTTTCCTTCCTTCCGTTAGCAATATTTTGAATATCTCCTAGGTATAATTTCCAGTGTTAAATACCTTACATCATTGAGTCATGTGGTCATTCACTTATTCATCTGTTTGTTCCCTCGTCCATCTTCTATGTACCAAGAGCTCATTCATTCATCCAGTCATTCATTCTGGAATGAAAAAGATAAAAATGAAAAAGGGATTCCTTTCCCATCCGGAAAGTAGCTAGTACTTAGTGAAACAGGAGGTATTTTTTAGAAAGGGATAATACAGATCCTTGGAGTCATCTTACTGAACTTATTATCCTGCAACTGGAGAATAAAGGACTAGTTAGGTGGAGCAGAGAAGAGTTTGAGGCAGAAGTGTGGCCTGCTCAAATTTACATTTTAAAAAGACCCTTCCGGAAATTGTGCTGAGGGGAAAAACCCAATTCCAAAGTTTGCATACTATATGATTCCATTCATATAACACTCTTAAAGTGACAAAATTATAGAATAGAGAGAAATTAGTGGTTGATGGGGATCACAGATGGAGTGGGAGGGGAGGAGAAGAGTATGGCTACAAAGGGCAAGGCCAGTTGCTGTGCACTACATGTTTGTCCTCCATCCCATTCACATGTTGAAGCCTTCACCGCCAATGTGACTGTATTTTGATAGAGTCTATGAGGAGCTAATAAAGGTTTGAAAAGGTTGTAAAGGTGGGGTGCTAATCCAATGAGACTGATGTGCTTATAAGAGTAGAGAAAGACACCAGAGCTCACTTGCTTGGTACTACCCAAGAAGGTGGCCGCCTGCATGACAGTGTGAGAGCCCTCATCAGCCGCTGAAGATGTCAGCATCCTGATCTGGAGCTTTCAGCCCCCAGAACTATGATGAATCAATTTCTGTTAAAACATCTTGTCTGTTATATTTTGTTACAGCATCCTGAACTGACCAATGTACAAAGTGTATTGAGAAATGAAAACATTTTTCCAGACCAAAACTTATCTGTGAATGTTCCAAGATGTTTTATTTGTAATAAACAAACACTGGAAATAATTCAAATGCCATCAGCAGATGAATGAACAAGCAGATACTGGCACATTGTACAGATACAATGGAATACTATATAGTAATGCAACAGAATTAACAGTGAATACAAACTGCCACAAATCACAAAATTGTACTGTGTAAAAGAATAAGACAAAAGAAGGAAATGCACTGTATAATTTCATTTATATAAAATTCTAGTAAGTGTAGACTAATCTACACTAACAAAAAATCCAATCTGTGGTGGCCTAAAGTTACAGTAAGGAGGAGAGGGGTGTGAGGGAATGATTATAAAGGGACACTGGGAAATTTTGATGGAAGATAATGCATGTGCTTGTTGTCTAGATTGTGGTGATGGTTTTATGAGCATGCATATATGTCAAAACTCATTAAATTATTCATTTAAATATGTGCCTTTTTTTTCCTAACCAATCACATCTCAATGCTTTTTAAGTAATCCAGGAGGAGGGTAGGAAACCAGGGCTTTTATTCCCTTCTGTGTTTCATTTCCTTCTGTCTCTTGCCCTGCTTGTCACTGAGCCTACTTGCTACTGAAGAGTGTGACCACGTTTTCTGCCCCCACCAGCCACTCATCTAGAATTAAAGAGCAGTCCTATGGAAGATGAACCTGGCTATGTGACAGAAAGAAAAAGACTGGTAAAGGACTCTTTATCAAAGTCAAGGCAATTCTTGGACAAAGTCACCTTTCAAACGTGACCAGGTGTCCAAAGAAATAGAAAGGCATATGAAATCTGAATTCAGAGAGCAATCAGACAGACCTGACTATAAATTCTGGCTCCAAGACTTAGCAGGTTTTTGACTCTTGTCCTCTCTAAACCTGTTTCCTTACCTAAAAATAAGATCATCATCTCATAAAGAATGCTGGGAAGACTCAGTGAGGTTCTATTTGTAAAGAGATCCATACCAGCCTGGCTCAAAAGGCATCATTTCCAGAAGGGAAGAGCACAGAGTTCAAATCCCAAAATGTGGGTCCTAACCCTAACTCTGCCACCACCCCATTATGTCCTTGCTTCCAGCCTGTGTAGTACCCTCAACCTGGGGCGGAAAGAGGAGGACATGTAGACAGCATATAAAATCTTCATTCCACTAAGCCCTGATTGAGGATTTTGCTATATCAGAGGTCAGCAAACTGTGAGCCCTGGGCCAATTCAGCCCATTACCTGTTTTTCCATAGCTCAGGAGTTCAAAATGTTTTTTATGACCTCACATGTTTGAAAATATTTAATAATATTTTGTAACATGGGGAAATTTGATTTTCAGTGCCTATCAATTAAGTTTTACTGAAATACAGTCATGCAATCATCCCAAAGGCAGCCCTGTTCCCCAAGCATGGGTCCTTCCCCCTCTCCCCAGCAAAGACATCTGGGCATCCGCCATGAAACTGCAGTAGGACGGCAGCTCCAGGCATGTGGTCTGGCCAGCGCTCCCCAGCGCTGAGGCTTGGTGATGCTTCCTTCTGTGCCATGGACTGCACCACAGATTCTGAACTCCACATGGCATGGCCACAGCCTGAAGTTACACTTCTGTGCGCTGACCTGCCCAGAGGTGGCTCTTGAATGAGGAGGTTAATGTGGTTCTTCAAGAAAGGACCCGGGTAGACTGAGGTTATTACCCACCACCTTGGTTCACAAATTTGCCTCTGTTTTGAGGGGGTCAGTCCCAAGTGACTTGCTGATTTATCCCAGCTTCCTTGTACGTTGATGGGTAGGTACTCTTGATACACTCAGTACGCCTGTGCGCTGAGTCAGCTTTGCCCTTCCCCAAGTACTGAATGTAAGGACCAGCTTGGTGTGAAACCTCCACTGCCTTCTAACCTGAGAGCCTTCTGACTCCTAAGAGTAAAGGCTGAGAAGTTGACCTTCACTTTCATTAATTCCAATTTTGATGCATTCTACAAGGCTTCTGGTTAGGATGATTGCAGCGGCTGCAATCCAGGCTGCCAGAAAAGATGATGGCCTGGTCCTGGCAAGAGTTTAGGAAACCTCAAGAGTACCGGAACCCACACTGCATCACATTTCAGTGGACAATGGTTGTAGTCTCTTCGTATTCCCCATCCTAATGCAGGCGCCTGTTTCTGAAGTTCTGAGGCATCTAAATACTGAGAATTTTCAAGGGCAGCAGTTCATTTCCCCGTGGGAATGGGACCTTTCTTGGTCTCATTGAGTCATGGTAGGAGCTAGTATAGCCAGGAAATTTTCTAAGGAACTCAAGCTTACAAAAGCATCCATGTAGGAGGAGCTAAAGATGGTGGAACAGTAAGCAGCAGACTAAACAGTCTCTGAGAGAAACAGTTCAGATGCTGGAATATAACATCATGGAGAGGACAAAAAGGAAGGAAGTGGGTCCCCTGGACCAAGGAAGAATCTAAAATATGAACTGAAGCCCACAAAGAGAAAAAAAAGAATTTAAATAAAGAAGAAGGTGGTGGCTGGCAGTGCCTCAGCCTGGAGCTGGATTCACCCTGCCAGAAGACCTGCTGAGCCTGGAGATGTGCAGTCGCGGTTGCGGTCATGGTCGCAGCTGCGGGTGACCCCAGAGGTCTCTGCAGAGAGGCGCAGGGGTGAAGGAGAGTGGCAGATGCAGAGATCTGCATTGGCTGCTGGTGAGTGCTTGGAATTCCACCCCCCACACCACCACCCCCCGCCCCATGGGAGAGTGATCGGCTGGGCTCCATCTTGGAGTCAGGCAGGTTACACCTGGGGCCAAGACTGCTAACCACTTCTGGCATCAGTGCCAGGTTGTGGGCAGACCCGAGGAAGTTGCTTGGAAGGAAGCCAGAAAAACCAGTCATTTGGGAGGTCCAGGTTGTGGGTGGACCTGCGGAAGCTGATTGGTTGGAGATCTGCTCCCCAGCGTGCTTCAGGCAATATCACCTAGGTTCCTAAACAGCTTAGATTCGCAGGGCCTGACCAGGTCTGCTCCTGTGCAAACCCTGGGTGGCTTGGTGCCCCGCTTAGTGCAGAGACACTGGTGCCCAACATCAGATATACGTAGCCAGCACTGGCCAGAAAACACAAACAGCCTAGCTTCAGAGAAGTTGTGGCCAGTGCTGGGGTGCCTGGGACCACACTACTCCGGGGTGGAAGAAATCAAGAATATGCCAAGACGAAGAGGGAGAGGGCAATCTCTGGTGTCCAACCTAAGCAGCGCAATTCCACAAGAGGAAAACATGGAGATCGAGAATTGCACACCTGAAATGTCTGAAGTGATGTCAACTGAAGTGAAGAAACAACTTCAGGAAGCTATAAGAGAAATTAGAACAGAAATTCTATCCCAGGTAAAAGAAGAAATGAAAACCATAATAAAAGAAATACTAAGCATCGCTAAAGAAGACACAGATAAAAAAACAGAGGAGCATAGGAAAATGAGGGAATCCATGAATGAACAGCATAAGAGAGACCTAGAATGCATGAAACAGATTCAAAGAGATATCCAGAAAATTAAAAATTCATTTGATAGCCTTCATATTGACATGAAGGTAACTAAAGAAAGACTTTCAAAGCTTGAAGACAGGATTGCAGCCTATGACCGTGAAAGGAAAGGTCTCTTAAAAATAACGAGGTCTCAGGAAGTAACAATTCAACAGCTGGTGGACAACTCAAAGATGCATAATTTAAGAATTAAAAATGTGAGTGAAGAAGCAGGTGTCAAGAAAAATGACATTGGGACCTTATTTACAGATATAATTTATCAAAACTTCCCAAGCATAAAAAAAGAATATGACATTCAAATAAGTGGGGCATATAGAACTCCAGCTAGCCATAACCAAAACAAATCTACACCCAGACATATAATAATCAAGATCCCAGAAATTCAACTCAAGAACAGAATATTAATAGCTGTTAGAGAAAAGAAACAGATCACCTGTAAAGGAAAACCCATCAGAATCACAGCAGACTTCTCAACACAAACCATCAAGTCAAGAAGAGGCTGGAGTGAAGTAATGCAAGTCCTGAAAGAAAGCAACTTCCAACCCAGACTGATGTACCCTGCAAAACTTTCCTTCAAAATGAATGGAGAAACAAGATACTTCCATGACAAAGAACAACTCAAGGAATTCATGACCACCAAACCAACCCTACGAAGATTACTAAAGGACATTTTAGAGAGAGAGAAAAAGGACCATAGTCTCAGGAACAATGTCAGAGGGGGACCATCAAGTGGGGCCAGTTGATTGAATGGAGAGGAAAAATAGGGAGCCAATGGAAGGAAAATAGCATGGCAGAGACAGTACAGTGCAAGAGGGCCTCAAGGCACTAATAGAAAGAAACAGAGGCATAGTGGATCAAGAGACAGGATCCATCAATATGCTCTATGCAAGAAACACATTTGACTAGAAAGAAAATTCATAGTCTGAAAGTCACAGGAGAGAGAACAATGCCCTATGTGACAGGGAGCCAGGAAAAAAAAATAGGGGTAGCCTGCCCATTAATTGCAGAATGGATAAGAAACACATGGGATTTCATGGGGTGGCAAACTACACAGCTATAAAGGAAGATAACCTCAAGGCTCTTGTAGGTAGATAGAGGCAACTGGTAATAGTGCTCATGGATATAATGGACCAGAGTCACAAGGGTGAATTTTGTGTTGTCTCCATAGCATAACAAACTAAAGGTGTTAGTGGGATCCAAAATGCACAATACATATTGGGAAAGTCAAAGGGCAGGAATTATCTAAAAAGGGAAAGAAATGACCACTATTAATCTATTATCATGATTTGAAATTCAGATTGTTTTCATTGTTTTGATTAGTTTCATTTTATTCTGATTTATTTGATTTTATTATACTTGATGGCATGGATAGTTTAAAGATAACAAAATATATAATTGCAGTCATCGAGGATGTCAAATTAGCTTGTTTAGAAACCCTGTATGACTTTCATTGTTTGTTTTGATTGATTTTACTCTATTTGTGTTGTTTGATTGTAATATGTCTGAAGGTGTAGGCAACTATTCTGAAGATAACAAACATTATGGTAGCCAATGCTGTTTTGCTAATATCTTGAAATTCTGTATTGCTCACATTGTTTTGTTTTGTCTGTTTTGTTATGTTTTTTTTTGTTTCTACTGTTTTAGTTTGTTATATTTTGTTTGATTTTACTTATCCCTGATGATATGGGCAGGTATACTGCAGATAACAAGAGGCATTATGGTAGCCTTACCAGTTGCTTTTTACCAAGTTTAAAAGTCATGTACCATGTTCATTGCCTTGTTTTGATTGACTTTACTCTGTTTTGTTTTGTTTGGTTGTATTCTTTTAAAAAAAAAATCCATGTAGTCAAAGAGAAGGAAAAGCAGATAAAAATGATAAAATTTATTTTTAATATTCACTGATAAATGCTATTGGGCTTAATCAGTCATATGTCAGGTTTTTTATTTTAGCTTTTACCGATTATTTTGTTATTTAATTTTCAAAAAACTAAATAAATGTCATTTTTATTTTTAAAACATAAAATAAAGGGCCGGGGATCTAGCTCAGTGGCCTAAGCGCCTGCCTGGCAAGTGCAAGGTTGTGAGTTCAATCCCCAGTGCCACAAAAAACAAAAACAAACAAACAAAAAAAAACATAAAATAAAATGAAATACAGCCATGTACTACAGGGACCATAAGTTGTAATATGTCAACTTGATTGGATAAAGAAACTCGTAGGAGATTCATGAAGCGTACTTCTGGGCATGTCTGCAGGGTGTTTCCAAAGATGATTGACATGTGGGCCAGCAAACTGAAGAGGAAGAACCCACTCTGACCATGGGTGGTACCATCCAAAGGGCTTGCAGCCTGGTTTGAATAAAAGGGGAAAGGAAGTATGTTGTGTATGTCAGTCAGTGTTTTACTAGAGAAACAGATACAACACAAGACATACAAACGTATAAGAAATTACAAGATTGGCTTATGATGGTCAGCCACAGAGTAGGATAAGGAAGCATGCAGAAAGTGTCCTAACACTGGAGGCTGAAATTTTCAGTCCAAGGTCTGGAGCTCACTGCAGTGTTCCATGCAAGTCCATATCAGGAGGCCTGCAATGGAAGGCTGAAGAGTCTACATCAGCAGGCTGAAGTTTCTATGCCAGAAGACTGAAGAGTCTACACCAGAAGGTTGAAGGATCCAAGACAGAAGCTGGAGTCTGCCCTAGAAGCCAGGAGATGATGTCCAAGCTGAAGGCTAAGACGAGCTCCTCCAAAGAACAGAAGCCAGTCTGACCTTCTTTATTTCCTTTTTATACTGTCCAGGAAATGAGCCACCCTAGGATGGATTTGCTATACCTTAGGGTGCAAACAACCACCCTAGGGCAGGTGTCCTACACTCTAGGGTGTAGAATTGTTGAGCCAACTCAGTTAATCTTGTAAACTTCTCAAATTGACATAATCAATCAACCATTCCACTGTGTTTTGTGGAAGCTCCATTCTGCTTGAGTGGGTATGTCTTTTGCAGTTGCTGTCACCCATGAACACCAGGTCCCAGTTTCTTCAGACTTCTAACACAGACTCATGCAAGTGACTCTACAGGGAACTTCTAGGCCTGAGATCTCTGACTAGCACTGCATCCTTGACCCCTCTTGTTCTGCAAATTCCAGCTTTTTGGATTGAGCAGCTACTGGATCCTCTGGATCTCTAGCACTGCAACAGCCATTGTGGACTCTCCACCTCCCATCCATAAGTCTACCTAATTACTTTGCATAATTAAATACAATGCAATTGACAGATACAGTGAATGTTTAAATTTTTAAAGACATTTTTATGGTAAAAAACAAGTTGCCATTCATCTCCCTCAAAATACTACTTCTTACTTTGCACTTATTGCATCATTCTTGCCACTTTCTGAAGCAGTTCTAAAAGTTCTTTCACGTGAATGTCTTCAATTACACTGTAATGCCTGCTTTAATATTCTGAATCAATTCAAAACATTTACCTTTCATGGGCATTTTGACTTTGTGAAAGACCCAGAAGTCAAATGGTCTCAGATCCAGTGAATAAGGTAGATGAGGACACATGGTGTTTTTAGAAGCCTGCCTTTTCATTGGCTGGAAGTTGGCCAGCAGCATTAGTTGTACTTTTTATCACACCTCATAAAGACTCTGATGAAAGAGGGCTTACAGAACTGCTTCAGAAAATGCCAAAAACCATAGGATAAATATGTTCAATGATAAAGGAAGTATTTTGAGAGGGATTAACAGCTATGTGGGTTTTTTTACTGTAATAACTTTTTAATTTAAATAGTCACCATATATTTTGGTCATGTGTGTGTAAGTGTGTAATATATATTCTATTGATTATGTTGCTCTAGCGAACCCTAACCAATGCAACTACATAGAGTAGTTGGAACCAATACTATATGGCCTACAAAACACCATTTACTATCTGGCCCTTTAACAGAAAAGTCTGCAACTTCTAAGTTAGATCATCAGAATCAACATGCTTGTCTGTGGCTCCCTCAGCCACAGAGAATTATTCAGTATTTAAGATTTAATGCTATGCCCTAGCTTTTATAGGAGTTCATGAGAAATAACTACTTGAATGGAGTTTCTGTGTCTTTTGCAATAAATATTTCCTTGAGTTTTATGTCAGAGAAGGAGTTTGTCCTCAATTGACCTTATATACATCATTTTATTACCTCACTGTAACTGGCATATCATAGGTGGCAGACAGAATAATTTTATGTGATATTAAAAGACAAGGATTCTTTATTTTAATGATTGCTCACTTATTTATGTGATTTTTCTCTGTTGGTTAGTGATAGTGGTTTCCACTTATAAAAATACCACATTTTATATTGATTTAAGAAAATGTCAAGCCAGGCATGGTGACACAGGCCTACCATTCAAGCACTTGGGAGGCTGAGGCAGGAGAATAGCCAGAAATTCATGGCCAGTCTGAGCTACATAGTAAGTTCAAGGTCAGCCTGTACTACATAGTGAGACCCTGCCTGAAAAAATGTCTAAGTAACAATTTTGATAGAGCCATAGGAAAGGCAAAAATGTGACAGTTGTTCAAGAATGATAGGAGTTTGAGAAGTACCATATGGTATAATACAAACATGTTTTTCTTTTTACAATGGTTGCTGGAAAGTTCAGGATTAAAGGTGGTGCCATTTCACAATAATATCCAGAGTTCTGTAATTTATCCCATTCTACTTCTTTACATTTACCTTTACAGAGCACAGATCCCATCACATAGCCTCTGTTGGTTCACAAAAGAAATGGATCTTTGTTCCCTGTCTTAGCCACTTCCCTCATTGTTAGGACAAAATACCAGACACCCAAAGCTTAAAAGGGGAGAGGTTTCTTTTGGCTCATGTCTTAGGAGCTTCAATCAGTAACATGGTGGAAGGTCCTGTGTGGAAGAAAATTGATCATCTCATGACTAACCAGAAGCAGAGTGAAGGATGGGACCAGTGAGGGAGATATACCCTTCCAGGTTATGCCTGCAGGGATCTGCCTCTTCTGACCAGACCTTCCCTCCTAACACCAGTCAGCTGTAGTACTCCAAATCCCACTTGCCACAAGCCCCACCACTGAGTACATGATGTTTAGTGGAGACATCCAGATATAAGCTATTAACATTCTGTCCCTGGCCCCTGAAAGGCTCATGAACATATCTCTATGCAAAATGCATTTAGCCCATCTTTTAAAAGTTGCCAAACTCTTAATGATTTCAGCATTGCTAAAAAGTCCAAGTTCGGGACTTCTGGGAAGATGGCAGAACAATGAGCAGCAGAGTAAACAGACTCTCTGAGAGAAACAGTTCAGATGCTAGAATACAACATCATGGAGAGGATAAGAAGGAAGGAAGTGGGTCCCTGGGACCCAGAAAGAATCTAAAATGTGAACTGAAGCCCACAGAGAGAGTAAAAAGAAAAACCTAAACAAAGAAGAAGGTGGTAGCTGCTTGTGCCTTAGCCTGGAGCCAGACTCACCCTGCAAGAGGAGCTGTTGGAGCCTCAGGACGCAC
>RJWT010033246.1:0-13943 GCA_004365215.1 Cuniculus paca
ATCTAACAATATGTTGCATACAAGGAACACATTAACTCAAAAAGAAAGTCAGAGAATTGAAGCAATGCTCCATGCAACAAGGATGCAGAAATAAAAGATAGGGATCTCTATTTGCAGACAAACTGGATTTTAAGTCAAGATTTATCAAGAGACAAAGTAGATCACTGTATACTTGTTAAGGGACCAGAGGAAGAGATAGCAATCCAAAATACATATGCACCAACTATCAGTGCACTCATCTATGTAAAACAAATAAAAACAGACATACAAAATCAGATAAGCATCAATACAATTATAATGGGGGAATCTTAATACCCCATTGTCACAAATAGACAAATCAATGAGGCAAAAAATCAACAAAGTCTTTTCCTCCCTAGCTGTCTGATGATCTGTTGCCATCATGAATGACACAGTAACTATCCGAACCCGGAAGTTTATGACCAACCAACTCCTTCAGAGGAAACAAATGGTCATTGATGTCCTTGACCCTGGGAAAGGAACAGTACCTAAGACAGAAATTCAGGAAAAACTCGCCAAAATGTACAAGACAACACCAGATGTCATTTTTGTGTTTGGATTCTGAACCCATTTTGGTGGTGGCAAGGCAACTGGCTTTGGCATGATTTATGATTGCTTGGATTATGCAAAGAAACATGAACCCAAACATAGACTTGCAAGATGTGGCCTATATGAGAAGAAAAAGACCTCAAGAAAGCAGTGGAGGGAGCACAAGAACATAATGATGAAAGTCAGGGGCACCTCAAAGGCTAACGTTGGTGCTGGCAAAAAACCGAAGGAGTAAAGACTCTGCAATGACTGTATCTTTTTCATGGGAGGATGAAAAAACTGTAAAAGCTAAAAAAAAAAAAAAATCAACAAAGTAATATCAGAACTGAAAACTTTGAAAAAATTAACTTAGTAGGTATATACAGAGTGCTCCACCCAAACATCAGAGTACACATTCTTCTCAGTTACCCATGGAACTTTCTCCAAAACAGACCACATACTAAGTCATAGAACACGGTTCAGTAAACATAAAGGGATGAAACTGTCCCATGCATATTATCAGACCACAGTCCAATGAAACTGAAAAATCAATGGCAAAAGAAAGCACAAAAACTTCATAAACGTGGAAATTAAATAACACCCTCCTGAACAACCACCCATTCATGATTTAAAAAAACCTACAGAAAATTGGAATAGATGACCTTTATCTGATGAAAGCTATTTATGACAAACCAACAGTCAACATCATACTAAATAACCAAAAACTTAAAGCTTTCACTCTAAAATCAGAAATAAGAAAAGAATGTCCACTATCACCACTCCTATTCAAAATAGTTCTAGAAACATTAGCAAAGCAATTAGAGAAGAGAAAGAAATAAAAGGAATAAAGACAAGAAAGGAAGAGGTTAAATTACTATTTGTGTATGACACAATACAGAGAAGACTCATAAACTCCATCAAGTTTCTAGATTTAATAACCAAATTCAGTGTTGCTGGATACAAAGTCAATGTCCAAAATCAATACCATACTTGTGCAAAGGGTATAATGGTTTGTACACAAATAACAAACTCAGAGGAAAATTAGGGAAATACACCTTCACAATAGCATGAAAAAAGTGAAATACTTAGGAAACAATCTAATGAAGGAAGTAAAACACATTTACACTGAAAACTACAGTACTCTGAAAAAAGGACATCTAAGAGGATATCAGAAAATGGAAAGATATCTCTCATTATTGGGTAGGAAGAACAAAATAGTGAAAATGACCATACTTTCAAAATTGCTATACAGATTTAAAGCAATCCAATCAAAATACCAATAGCATACCTCACAGATTTAGAGAAAACAATCCTAGAACTCATTTGGAATCAGTAGAGACCTAGAATAGTAAAAGCAATTCTGGGCAACAAAGGCAAGGCAGAGAGCATCACAATCCCTGACATGAAACTATACTACAAAGCTACCATGATAAAAACAGCATACCACTGGCAAAAATAACAGATCCAAGGATCAATGCAACAGAATAGAAGATGCAGAAACAACTCCATACACTCTCTCAGCTCATCTTTGACAAAGTGGTCAAATACTTTCACTGGAAGAAGATAAATGGTGCTGGGAAAACTGGATTTCTGTTATGTCAAAAATTAAAACTAACCCCATATCTTTCCATGCACTAAACTAAAATGAAATTGGAACAAAGATCTAAATATTAAAACAGAAACACTAAATCTGTAAGAAAACAGAATAGGTAGAACTCTTGAAGGCATAGATGTAGGCAAAGAATTTACAAACAAAACCTTGATTACATAGAAATGTTACAAGGAATCAGCAACTGGGAGCTCATCACATCACAAGGCTTTTACACAGCAAAAGAAATAACCAAGAGTGAAGAGACAACACACAGAGTGGGAAAAAAGTTGTTGTCAGCTGTTTCTGATTCCAAGGACTAACCCTCAAATTTAAAGACCCAATCCAAAAGTGGGGATCTGAAATGAATACACACTTCTCAGATGAAGAAGTACAAACAGAATATAAATATATGAAAAAATGTTCAGCATTACTGGTCATTTAAAAAATGATAAAACACTGTGATTCCATCTCATTCCAGAAAGAATGGCTATCATCAAGAAATCAACAAATAAAAAAATGCTGACGGGGCTGTGCGCAAAAAGGAACCCTTCTCCACTGTTGGTGGGACTATAAATTGGTGCAACCATTGTGAAAAGGAGTGTGGAAATTCCTCAAAAAAACTACAGCTAGAGGTTCCATTTGATCCTGTTACTCACATTCTTGGTATCTTTCCAAAAGAATTAAAATCATCATACCAGAGTGATACATGCACACCCATGTTTATAGCAGCAGAATTTGTAATAGGTAAATCTTGGAAATAGCTCAAATGCCCATCAATGGATGAGTGAATAAATAAGACGTGTGTTTTTTTAATACATGGAGTATTACTCTGCCATAAAGAAGAATAAACTTGAGATATTTCTAGGTAAACAGATGCACCTTGAGACCATACTATTAAGTGAAATAAATTGAACACACATGTTTAAATATTATGTTGTTTTTTCAGTGTGAGAAACTGAAAGTTAAAGAAGGATCAGAATGTAAAATAGGTATTGCTAAATAGGAAGAAAATGTTCAAAGAGTAAGGGAAATAAGGAAGGGGGAGGGGGAATGGAAGAGATAGAAAAGAACACAAGCAAAAATTAGAAACAATGGGAGGTGACAGATTTGGGTAAAAAAACAATCAAGATATATACAGGCATAAGATATATTACCTATGATGAACGTGATTATTATGTATATCTAAAATGTACCAATAAAATTAATTTTTAAAAATAAAAGTAAAATTGTTGGAATTTTTTAAGAAGTAACAATTAAATGCAGAACAATGTTTTCTGAATCTGGGGAGGGTCTGTTGGGAAAGTGGGGGAGGCAGTTAATGTGTACCGGAGTGCAGCTGCTAGGAAGGTTGGTCTTTAAGGTCCTGTACAACACAATAGGATGTGACTGACAACAATTAGATGCTGCAAGACAGTGAGCAGGGAATGTTTGGAATGTTAATCACACAAAATAAATAATAAATATTTGAGTATTACTATGATCTTATCATTACACATTGTTATACGTTGAAATATTCCTGTACCCTATGAATATGTACAGTAATTATGCATCCATTAAAAATGAATTTATATATTAAGAAAAAAAGATATAAAATGACCTCTGTGGAAACATTCTTATATCTATGAAAAATAGAAATATTGGAGTTTTTTTGTTTTTTGTTGTTTTTTTTTTTCAGACAGGGTATCTGTGTAGTCCAGGCTGCCTTGAACTCACAAGGTAGCCCAGGCTGACCTCAAACTCATAGAGATCCTCCTGCCTCAGCCTCCTGAGTGCTGGGATCACAGGTATGTGTCACCACAACCAGCCTAATACCAGGAGTTTTTAAGCAAATTGGCAATTTGGAGATGGGAAAAGGCATTTCTGGTAATAGGGCTATTTACATGACAGGCTATGTTGAGCTGTGTGTGGGCAATGAACTATCAGTCAACCACACAAGATTATGAGTTCCTTGATGGAAAGGAACATATTTAATTTATCTAACAATGTTAAAAAAGAAGGCTGTATATACTGGTGTTTGTTAAATTGTAGTACGTGTATACCTTGCAAAATGGTTGGTAATAAACAAAAAACTGGATGCAATTTGCATGTCCATCAAGAGGGTACAGGTTAAATAAAATTTTTTAAATAGTTTTATTAGTGGAGTATACTTATATGTGATTTTATAAAATGATCTCCAAAATATACTATTAATCAAAAGAGTAAGGTGTGGAGTTTTCTATTTATGTAAAATATAAATGCAGAAAATTTATATATAGTATTTTTAAAGAATATAGAAGATTTGCATATTATTCATTCTATGGTATGTAAATCCAGTTTCTTTTTGATGCTATTATTGTTGCTAATAGGGATTATGACTATTATAGGTGAGAAGGAGAATTGCTTTTACTCTATGCATATATTTTTTATTTTTTGAATTATAAATTAAAATGATTTATAATTTCATTATTTTTTCAATTAAAATCTTTTAACAATAGTATTATAGAAAGCAACTCAGTACCATCCTGCATTCATCTCCTTCAAATACCTCACACCACTTAATATAAAAAAAATTCTCCTGTGGATGAAGAAACTGAAGCTCAGAGACCACAAGTGACTTACACAAGGTCATACAGCTAGATAGTAAATAGAACGTCTAATACTTGATCCAAATCCTTGGGCTTCATGTCCATTGTTACTTTTTTCAAAGCTCTATGGCCAAGTGCACATGGATATAAAACCATAGTACACATTGATACAGTTTACTTTTGTGCTTAGGTACGTTGCTTTTGTTATAATTGAGGTCAAACTTAAAAGAATCCCATAATATTTTCTATAAGCCTCCTGCTCCATAGGTCCCAACTTCTCTATTCAGCAGGCTTTTGTTCTGGCTCTAATAGCAGGGGTTGCATCTTGTTGCAAGAGTAGGGGCTGCAATTTTTGTTTCTGGTGTAAACATTACTCTTATTCCTATAGCTGTGATAAGCTCCTGAACTCCTAACCTGCCAACATGGGTCTCCCCAGCTGTACTCATCCTTTCCCTCTGGTAGCCTCCATTCTGTACCTTTCCACTAAACTTTTAATTTTTACCTAACTCCATTTCTTCCCTCCGCCAGATGTTATGTTATCTCCTCTTTATTCTCTACAATGGCCCATCCTCCTACCCACTCTAAACCCTTCAAAACTCTGAGAGGCAGGAGGATTGCAAGTGCAAGCACAGCCTGGGTAACTTAGCAACTTACAAGACCTTGTTTCAAAATAAAAATAAAGTAAAAAAGACTATGAATGTAGCTCAGTGCAAAGGTCTTAGGTTCAGTCCCAACTACCAGGGAAAAAGCACATGCACATACACCTTAAAATAATGGATCTCCATTAAGAGAAGAGTACCTTCCAGTGAGCTCGATTTTCCTTCTCTACAGTAAACTGAAAAATTTCCCAAAGTTATAAAACTCTTTAATCTCAAAGAGTAAACATCTGTTTCAAAAAGTTTCCTTGTGTTGTATTAGAATTCACACACACACACACACACACACACACACTATTGTCCATTTGCCTCAATTATTGTGATGACTGCTTGTGGCTATGCCAGAAAATATATTCCAGGCTCAAATTCTATTTATAAATGATTGTTCTGAGGATTGTCAGGCACCTGTCCTACTTAGCAGTTGGAATATTTAAGAGTCATAGTGTTTTAAAATAGCAGATAAGCCAACCATGATATTTTAAACAGGGAGAGTAGATAATATAAAGGCCTGTGATTCCAATTCTTCCAGTGCTATCTTAATAGAAGTGTATTTGAAACCAAGATGTACAAGCCTAACTCCAAGTAAAGTCACATGGAGAGAAAAGTAAATTTAGCTGAATATAAATGAGAAGAAAAACTTCTTCACCACCTCCCCTCTTTCATGCATTGACTGCAGTTTCAGGAATTAGGTAATAGTGGGTCTAGGTCTGGTAAAAACCCCACTGGAATGGAGAAGCACAATTTTGAGAAACTCTTAGGTGCCAATGAGTGTTTTCAGGTGAAACAACTCTTCAGAGATTTTCCTGATTTTGTCCAATTCTAGTTCGTTCATTTTCTTTCTTTCTCTCTCTTTCTTTTTCTTTCTTTCTTTCTTTCTTTCTTTCTTTCTTTCTTTCTTTCTTTCTTTCTTTTCTTTTCTTTTCTTTTCTTTTCTTCTTTCTTTCTTTCTTTCTTTCTTTCTTTCTTTCTTTAACAAGAGCAGGAAACTGAGGACTCAGACATTTAAATTGAAAGACATAATGTGAATTGCAAAGAATCTTACAGACAGCTAAGTTAGGTAGAAATATTGTAGGCAGTCAGACAAGGCTAGGACCTCAAAGGAGCCAGTGCAGAAGATGGAGACATAGCAATTGTAGGGGAGACAGACACATCCCTTGAGGACCAGAGCTCAAGACACATACTTCCCTAAGGATAAACAACAGTAACTGATGTTATGAATAGGTACCAATCACCTAGATAAAGCCAAGAAGAGCCACTAACCCACCCCCTCCGAGAAAAACCCCTGTTCTGTTTCATGCCCTCTTGCTACATGACTTGCTTCCCCTTGCTTGTTTAATTAATATTACTTGAGCAATTATAATTTTATTGGTTGAACATAGTTCTGTCCCACCTCATGCCCGCCTTGTAATTTCCCACTCTTTCTTACCTTGAACCTTCTTTACCTCGTGGTTTTGCTCTATAAAAATCCCTTGAAAAGACAGCCTTCTTGGCAAACCACTTGGGGGTCCCTTCTGTCTCTCTCAGACAGAAGTTTTCTTTCTCCAATAAATATATTCAGCTTTTAACCTCCAGAGTTCCTAGAATTCATTCGATTTTTAGAGAACATAAACACCTAGCAGGTTGGGAGTTTCCTTCCCCTATATCATTTGGATGTCCCACTGAAATCACTGGGTGGAGGTCAGAATTTGCTTTTGTTTCATAAATTTTGGATTGTGACTCATTTAGATCACCAAAATTTTTTATGTTTCAAATTTTGTTAAGTGTTTGTCCATTGCTTATGATTGCTTATATAGCTTTGTTAAAATTATGGTAAATTTCAATTGAGAATACGAGAAAGTTACAAGATTATGATGTTTCTTCGACGGGGCATTTTGTTCCTGTTTTGTTTTTGTACATGCTTAGTTTGGACTTAGCTGCTAAACTTACTAAAACTCCCGTTTGATTTGTTTGAAGCAATAGTTTGTCATCTTAGACAGCAGAGCTAGGGAAAAGTAGTATTTAAAGTTCCCCTAGTGAATTTCGACAAAAAATGATCTTTTTTAATGAACTCTAGCTCATATTTTAAAAATATACATGCCTATTAAGAAGCCATGGGACTCCTACCAGTTGAAAGATGCTAGGTTGGCAGCTGCTCTTAAGACTTGGAGACTTCACTAAAACAGACTGACCCTGATCCTCCTCTACACTCGAGAGGAAATGCCAAGCCTGCACTGCCTCAGTTTCCTTTCAGGATCCTCCGCTAGTGAGGAAGCAATCTTAGCTTGTGAGATTCTCCACTTTCCCCTTCCCAGACTGAGCGTAATGACTCATGGGCAAGTTGTTTCAAACTTACCATGAGCATGAGAAGAAAAGAATTCCTTTGTCTGATCTAATTTCTGATCTTTTCCTGCCACTTGTACTTTCCTTTTATGGAGGCATGTAAGATTAGAGAGGAAAGCACTCTAAACTGCCTCGTACCCAACAACTAAGTGAAGCCTGTAGAAAATGACTGTTTGCTAATGCCAAAGACAGGGAAGTCATCTTAGATGAGGGACAAATATCCTGTCTCTGGCTCAGATAAGACATCAGAATTTTGCCCGTCCAGGAGAACACACATAAAAGCCACCTCCCAGCTTCATGTTCAAGGCAACAGTCTTCCATGGCAGGTTGAACCCGAGACCCCGTGGAAAGAACTGACTTCTGAATGAAACCAGAAGGAGCTATTTCCAAGCACCATACTCAAGGGACCCAAACACATTTAGCCAATGGGAGCATCTCCACCCTTTTCTGTCCCCTCCTAGGTCTAGTTATCACTTACACACATAAGAAAAAATACTTTAATAATAAATTGTGGGCTTTGAAATTTTTACTATAAGCTTATAAAGTGCTAGGTGATGATTTTGCTCAGGCTTTTACCTAGCCCTTATAGAACTCTTGACAAACAGTGGTTACTCAGCCCATTAGCTAAATGCTCTGAGAGAGCTGCCACTCTTAAAGCAGAGGACAAGTTTCCCCAGCATCTTCTGGTGCCCTGCCATAGGAACCAATGGGCAATGGAATGCTGACCAGACAGACAGCTGGATTCCTTTCAGGAGTTAGAGCTCTGGTTGCATGGTACAATAGAAACTGAGAGCAACTGAGGGGTCATGGCTGGGGGTGCTCTCTGGCAGATACCCAAAGGTTCCTCAGTGAAAACAGACTCCCAACTGCAGAAAAATCTCCACTTACCTATTATATTTATCTCTCTCTGCTAGTAATCTAGAAATTCCCCTGTAAGCTTTTGAGTTCATTTAGAACCACTTTGTCCTTAGACTGCCCCTTCAAAAATCTGGCTGAGGCAGCTTGCAACAACTATTTGCCTTTCACAGTCACAATCAGGGAACTGATTTACATTTTTGCCTTACATATGATAAGCAAGAGTAAGAAAGAGATTTCAGTTAGACTTTTTCTTGCATGTGTGCATAGAAGACTAACAAATGTGCCTTTACCGACATGTAAATTGTGATTGTTAGATGATAAATACAAGTTTATTTTGAAACTGTGAGCTTCAAAGATATAAAAATTTAAAGCACAGCTTTGTCTTGCTGCTAGGAAAGGTTGCCTAGGTGTTTAAACAGATAACACAAGTGTCTTGGGGATTTCTTTGCCCTCGGGCCTAGGGTGGGATTCCTCAAGTCAACTGCTGCTTTTATCTCTAGAGGTGATCTCTTTTACAGGCTGAGAAGCACTCCAACTGCTTCCAACTCACTTTGTGACATGTACCCTCTTTCAAAGAACAAAAAACAACAGTTTAATACAAAGTAATGCTTCCTTCTTTAAATATTACTGTCACAGTTGAGACCAACTGTAACTTGTACTTATAAAAGTACCTACAGGAGTAAATACATGAGTTCCCTGGGAAGATGAAATTGTGCACCAGTGTGAGGATAGACAGGCTGGTCATATTTTGTCTTCTTGTCTCTCTCCAGATGGCATCTACCTGCCCCAGAGTGGAACTGACTCAAGAGACACCATGAGGTACAGAAATCAAATGGAAATTAAAGAGGACATCCAATTCTTTTTGCATTTCTTTTGCTGGAGAGCTCAATGTCAAAATCTCTTACTCCTTTGGAATGTATTCTTAAGCACTAATGGAGGTTTGACTCTCACAGAGTAAAAACAGTTTAACCACTAGAGCCAAAATGAAATGCAAAGGAAAGTACTAATTATGATGCTCTTTTACAACTAGAATCATAGTATAGGAAAGAAGGAAAATGGTCAGAATTACCTCATGTTTGAACTTTCTTTTCATTAAAACATAATTCTTATTTATTCTCAAAGTATAATTATAATCCATACGAGACTGCCCATGTTCATACGTTCCCTTTCTCTCAGTGACCTAAAGCAGATCACTAGATCTAGGAAAATTTTCAGATGACCCTGATGAGTACATTGAGGTATTTAGGGGACTTACTCAGACTTCATAGATTTCTAATGAGAGACAAGCCACATTATAAGCTGCTATTATATTTGGGGATGAATATCATACTGTTAATTTTTAAAAACCAGGAGATAGCCAGGGGGACAACCAGTTCCCACTGGACCCAAACAGTCCCTACTCAAGACCCCTGCTGGCCCAACAGCCAGACAGGAGATTAGAGCAGGAGACATTTTCAGGTATGTACTCTTGAAGGCCTAAGAAGGGCAAAAACCAAGCCCTCTGATTATTTTAAATTGTCAACTATTTATCAGAAGAAAGATGAAAATCCCTCTGCCTTCTTACAATGTTTATGAGAGGCATTGGAAAAACACACCCCTAGCTCCTGATGCAATAGAAGAATGAATTATTCTTAAAGATAAGTTCATTATCCAGTCAGACTCAGATATTAGACAAAAGCTACAAAAGATGGCTTTCACTCCAGATAGCTCATGTGATACTTTAGTAAAAACAGCCTCCTTAGAATTCTATAATTGAGACTGGGATGAAGCCATGGACAGAAAACAAAGAGACCAAAAAGTGGTGGTCTTTGTTGCAGCCTTAAAAAGAACAGATCCTAAGTCTAATTCTCAGGGCTTCATGAAGAGCTCGGTGACTAAACTCACCTGCTACTACTGTGGAAAGCCAGGGCCACCTTAAGAGGGACTGCATTAAGAGGCCTCCCACACCACGCCCTTACTGCAAAGTTTGCCACTGGCACATGTCTCTTGGTCCTGCCTTTCAACCCTGGCCTTCCTTCTAGCTATCATACCTCAATAAAAACAGTCACCAGAGAAAAGATAACTCAGTTAAGCCTCGGTTGACTTTCTTTTTACTCATTATTCATTTTAGTTATGCCTAAAAACACAGTTCTGCTGGGGAGAGATATTTTAACCTGTCTAAATACTGTCATATATATATCTCCAGGTTGCCAGCTAATCAAAATGATGCTGAGACTACTTTTACAAATACAATACATATTCTTATCTATGCACAATAACTTGAGAATTTTTCATTGCTCAAAATAATGTGTTGTTATAATCTGGTTCTCATAAGTCATCAAAATTTTGGAGATAATTACAGTTAATACTAGAAGGATTTATGACAAAATATTTGATTTCATCAGTAGAGGTATCTAAGAGCTAAGCTTTTGAGTTCATTTAGAATCACTTTGTCCTTAGACTGCCCCTTCAAAAATCTGGCTGAGGGTTACAATTGCTATTCCAGTCCCTTAAGAAATGTTTCTAGACTTACCTATCCACTCTAGTGCTAATACTTTGATTTTACACACTCTAATTTCTTGAAAATTTGTTTATTCTTGCCTAGAAGCTGCCAAACCCCAAGTGATCATACAGATAAAACCAATGACATGTGCTTGACTCCTTTTACCAGAATCCACCAGATTGACCTTATTAAGAGAGGATTACATGACACACATCAAGGCCTTAACTATACCCCCAGGCCTTAAGTAACACCATGGTTGGTGGAGGATCACCAGGAAGACTCTCCTGAAAGAAGAGCATTTGGCTCCATTTTGGCTAAACTTGTCCCCATTTCCATTGATAGAGCTGGTTAGGATATTTCTTTATCTGCTCAATTGGCTTTAAGCAATGTAAATGTGACTAGCCAAGGTGCTGATGTGTAGTCTTTAAGGCAATGTGACAGGTCAGTGATGCCTCACCTATAGATCCCAGCTAGTATGCTTGAGCTAGGCCAAGTGACTCCATATTGTGGTTGAGACTGAGGCTTGGGAAAGAATCTATGACATCTCAGGGCATGAAAATTACACATCAGAGTCAAAGAACTGACCCCTAAACACAAGATACTTACTCAGTCTGTGATATGCAGGTCTCTCTCTCTCTTTCTCTCTCTCTCCCTGCATATTTCAGAGATACTTTCAGGCCTCCTACCTAGCTCACAGCACTCATGTACTTTCCACCTTTCTCTCAGTAACTCATCCCTGAGCCACTCCCCTCTTCACAAATTAATAAAACCCAGTTTGACCCTGGGTCATGGTCTTTGTTCTAGTTAACCATTGTTCTGACTTGACTTAGGACCTCATTGGCTCTCACAACTACAAATACGCCTTGGTGACTTTATTCTCACTATGGGTTGTATTGGAAGTGATAGATTGGAATTAGCTTATTATAATTTCAATAACTTTTCCCTGGGATTACAAATATAAACTCCACCAGACCACAGTGAGGTCTGGGAAGGGCTTCCTATAGGGGTTGGTCTCTCTCCCGTAAATAAAAAAGTAATATTCATGAGATAAGCTGTCCTTCAAAATCAGATGGCATTAGACATCCTAACAGCAGCACAGATGGCTACTTGTGCAATTGTAAAAGTCAAATGTTGTGCATACATTCATGATCTTTCTGCTAATATCTCAATGGCTGCTCAAGATATTATTCAACAAATTAATAACATGTCAGACTCTAAAATTCCCTGGACCCTCTCCTTATCTTCTTCATGGAAAGCTATTACTGGCTTTTCCTGGTCAAAAGCTTTGTTCACTGTATTAATAATTATCCTGTAGATTTTATTATTTGGCCCATGCATACCTAATTGTTTCTTTGGCTTTATCTCCTCTTTATACGCCCACCCAAGATGAGAATGTTTGGTGTCTATCGAGGGCCTTTAGGTAGACCCTCGAAAGGTTATCTCTGATCTCTCATCACAACTACAACTTTCTTCAACCTAAGGAAACCAAATTGCTCATTGCTTATTGTTTTATCACAGCAATTCAGTTTATTTCTTCAGAGGGGGAATGTTACAGATATCTAAGTTAGGTAGAAATACTGTAGGCAGTCAAACATAGCTAGGACCTCAAAGGAAGAAGTGCAGAAGTTGGGATATATTGCAATTGTGGGGGAGAAAAAAACACATCCCTTGAGGACCAGACCAAAGATAAAAGATGAAAAGAATATACCCACATAGTTTCCTGAGGTTAAACAACAGTGACTGATATTCTAAATAGGTATCGATCACTTGGTAAAGCCAGGAAGAGCCAGTGACCCAACCCTTCCAGGTAAAGCCCCTGTTCTGTTTCATGCCCACTTGCTATGCAACTTGCTTCCCCATTTAATCCCATTAAATCAGCATTACTTGAGCAATTATACTCATTTTTTTAAATTGACCATAGTTTTGTCCCACCTCATGCCCATCTTGTAATTCCACTTTTTTCTCCACCTTGAACCTGCCTCACCTCGTGGTTTTGTTCTATAAAAATCCCTCGAAAATGCAGAGTCCTCAGCAACCCACTCAGACCCCTCTGTCTTTCTCAGACAGAAGCTTTCTTTCGCCAATAAATATATTCTGCTGTTAACCTCTGTTGTTTCTAGAAGTCATACTTTGATTTTAGAGAATAAAAACTAGTACCAGACACCTAGTAGTTGGGAGTTCCTTTTCCCTATATTATTATCAAAAGGATCATAATACTAGATTTCAAAATAGTACAACTTTTGTTTTTGAAAGAGCCCTGGATAATAAAGGCTGGGTATAAAGCATAACTGGCCTAAATTGGTTTGGTAACTCATCTTCTTTTAGTAGACACTGGTTTAGTAATAGACGTGTAACTAGTATCAGTCAAAAAGATATGATGAAAATTTCCATGGAGAATGATTTTTAGAATGAATTTTGATCTCTAGTGAAAAAGAGAAACAGTAAGGTATACCACATATTTTGTAGCTGTACATACAACAGTTTGAGAATGCAATCTCTGGAGCTACAACTTTGTATTACTGCAACCTTCTGTGACAAGCTTTGGAATGAAAATCAAGGAACAAAAATGACAAAGTAGTAATCAAAAGCAAAACACAGACTCTCTGAGAGCTGGAATCTAGACACCTGGAAAATAACTTGGCAAAGAGAAAACAAGAAGTAAGTCTCTGGGAACTTGGAGGGAACTGAAAGGAAAACTAGAAACAACAAAAAGATTGGAGAAACAGAAACAATGGAGAGCAAAGAATGAAGTCATTTGAAAGCTTACCTGGACTCCTGGCCTCCAAACACACAAGATATGCCCTCAGGCTTGGGAGTCCCAGAGAGAAACAATGAAATGGGCCAACCTTTCCAGTTCAAAGAAAAGCTTAGGGCTATTATAAACTGCAAAACAGCATGAGGTTTTACTCAGAAGTGACTCCTTCTGC